>CAEFZY010004359.1:0-68625 GCA_903066815.1 Brachyrhaphis roseni
AAAAATAAAAAAAAAAAAAGAAGAAAGGAAGGAAGGAGGGAAGGGGGGGGGGGGGGGGGGGAGGGGGGGGGGGGGGGGGGGATCACAGAGGGTAAACACATATAACAAGAGGGGAATGGATTTTGCTTAGGAAGAAAAATGAAGAGTGATGGAATTTTTTTCCCCTCTGTTGCCACACCCAGTTGGGAGCCAGTTTGCTCCGGGCTGGTGGGCTGCTTTACCAGGCTGGTTAATTGGGGAGGGGGCTGTGCAACATTTTTTTGTCTACATTTGCAAGAAAAAAAGCACATTTTGTCTTTTCTTGTTGGGTTGTCCTGCCAGTTACCCTATATATATATTGCCTTGTTTGTTTGGAAGAATAAAAGGGGGCTTTTATAATTAATCATTTCCATTACACATGGAGAATGCATTATTAATTGCAGATGTCAGATTGGGTTCTCTGCATAAATGTTGCACAGTACAACAGGGGCTCTCTGACAGAGGATAAATCCTGCAGAGTGTTTCAAGTCTTGTGGTGAATGGGATAATTTAGCTCCATTTCCAGGCTGGCTTAATGCTAATAGATGAAGAGTGAAAGAGTAAGAGGAGAGAGGGCGGCCATTAGCACTTATAAATCAAGATGATTTTGGAGGAGGATGAGGAAGATGATGTCAAGAACGGGGAAACTTATACATGAAAGTGCTTCGCCGAATGGCCAATCTTCACATGTTCAGTTGTTCTGTTATAAAACTAACAGAGACGCATTCAGATGTCCTCTGCGTCAACATTGATGTCGTTTTTAGGGATCAATCAGCAGGTGATTCGTTTAAAGTCCGCAGCGCAGCATCACGTTTGGAGCTAATTGCAAACTCAGGATCCAGCAGACTAATTGGCACACATTTGGGATTTTCTTAAAAGAAAAAAAAAAAGCTTCATTAGGTTAGATCAATACAGGCATGTCTTCAAAGAGTCACAGTCCAGCAGCATTTCAACCCTTCTGAGCCTCATTATGTTTGAATAATTTACTGATTTTAAGTAAACAAACAGTGTGACCCTGTTTCTGTCCTCGATGTATGGAGACATATTGTTCTGTCTTTGTAAGAGTGGCTCTAATGTGCAAAATGCAACCAAGCACAGCCTAAGCTTACTGTCATGTCTCCACTCATATAAAAAATTAGGACATCCATTAAATATTTAGTTTTTGTCAAGGAATGTTCACATACGAGTGCATATTCTTGATTTGTTTTATTCACATCTGAAAAAGAAAGTGATTTAAAAATATATACCTCCCTTTAATGATTAAAGGTTACCAATAAACCAATAATCAACAAAGGCTAAAACTTTGGCTCATTTCACTTGCTCATGTCAATAACAATTCAAATGTCAATTTATTTGAGCTTAAAAACTGAACAAAATATGTTTTAGATGTATATGTATTCAGATCTGCTCCAATTAGATTTGCTTTTTTTTTTTTTAAATAAACATATGGTCTCTAATTCTAAACAAGCAGCCCCCGATACTCTGTTGTATACTCTATGATGGAAAGGATGAATTATTCTAGGTTTCCATAGCTGTACATCTGCAGTTTTTCAGTTGTTTTTTTAAGCTGCAATAAAATCAGTTGCCTTTAAAGCTCACATGAGGAACCAGATTCTGCCTCCACCACCAGTTGGGTAATTGTAATCTGCTGTATCGTAAGCTGACACCAACACTGATAGCAGTGCAGGGAGCTTTGGGGTCAGTCGGTGTCACTACGCTTGCTCAGGTTCTGTTCAACCTGCAAATACACAACCTTTTCACTGGTGACCCTGAGACTGAGGATGAGTCAGCTTTTCTGCTGAGATACAGATAGATAGAAAAAGCAAATTCACTCGTATCGATGTCGGCGTCCTGTGATCCTCCACCTCATCCCATCTCCCAATGCCGCTGTTCTTGTCACTCATCACATCTAGGCAAACATGAATTTAAGATATTAATGAGCTCATCTGACAAGAACAGACACACGCAGTGGGACAATGTGGAACAGTTGGAAACAAGCCATAATGTTCAATTTACAATCTTCTTATGAGCAACGTGAACTGCTGTGCGACCTAAATCCTCTGGGCAGAAATTAAAATAGTTTTTTTTTTCCTATGCTCTCTCCTTTAGAGGGAGACAAAATGAGTGATGTTAACCTATATTTTATTTGAAATCCTATTTAGCTTACATGACAGGTACTAATGTCCCAACTGCCCAGCTGAAGCGCTGTTGTTTTCACTTTAGCCACGGATCAAATGAAGGAAGAAATGCACAAACAAATAGCTATTTGAAACTTAATTAAACCCATAAAATGCTCTTGCATTTTTTATTTTTACTTTTAAAAATAAACTTTTCTGCTTCCTACAATCAGTTTCAACTTCTAAAGACATGATACTATGACTCTGTGACAAAAAGAGGTCATTTGCATGCATGCTGCTCTACAGCAGTGCAAATACATATGCACACACACACACACACACACACACCCACACATATCCTTGTACATATATGGGAAGTGAGGACTTTTGTATTGACTTTTATTCAGTTTAGTAACTGCATTTATGTCTAGCCCACTTTCTCCCGAACCATAACCATTACTAGTCTATTCCTAATCCTAACCAAAACTTAATTTACACCATAGCTCTAAATCTAACCAGTAGATCATAGATTAAAAAAAACCTCAGAATAAAACAATTTAAAAAAATTTATTTTCAAATATTGTTATTGTCTAATTGAGCAATTTCCTTCTCCATCTGTCTCAAACCCACATTCACATGAACATTTATTAAAGTCTATAGATCTGGTACACCAAATATCCAATATTATTGCACTATTAAATGACTTGTATCATGCTGCAGGTTGAAAACTATTTCAGCAATGTTTAAAGATCCAACAACTACTCAGATTAACATTAAAGTTATGTTAAGTGACAAAGGAGATAAATGAATAGAAACCCCCATTAGCTGATATGAGTAACTCCAAAATGAATACAATATGGAGGAGAAAAGTTATAAATACCAAGTCACGGTGAAATAATAAAAGACAACAAATGGAGAATCTCCATTCAATCACATCAGATGAGATAATCTAAGATATCATATGGCCTAGTCAGCAGAACTATAGTGTTATTAAGTATTATCACACACTCCACTGCCTTCCACATCAGAATGTAACTTGGGACACATTTCTGCTATTTGACTCAGAGCCAAAAACTCTGCACTCATGCCAAACGACGTTCTTGAGTCTGTCAACCAATGGAAATGAGGCAGTTTGTTCATGCATCCCTCTAGTTCCCTGGTGGAGAATATGGTTCCATTTGGTATTTAAATGGGTCAAACTGCGGTGATTTATTCATGTTCTGAGTCTTTAGTGCCACTCCTCTTGACAGGCAAGCTGCAGGCTCACCCGCCTCTCAACAGAAAAGCTTCTTGATTTTCAGCCTTTCAGCACCCAAATGCAAATATTCTTACAAACAATTTAAAATATGTCACCAGCAATTCTTAGGGGTCTTTGAAAAAAATATTAATACATCAGAATTATTTTTACAGTGTCACATTGTAACTGTAATAAAGCACTTTATTGTGTTTAACTGTGATAAACCAGTACTGTGCTTTGAGTTATTGTAAGATGGAAGGAAAAAGATATGCTTTTAAAAAAAAATCTGAATAGTGTGGCATGACTTTGCAGTCAGCCTTGTGAGTGAAAACTTTATTAAACCATCTTTTGCTAAACTATGGTAGCTCTGACTGAACATTTAGGGTTGTTGTTCTCTCTAGAAACAATTTTTTTCATATACTAGCAAAATTTTTTTTAAGGACTGCTCTGTATTTAACTCCACTCATCCTTTCCATTAAGTTTGTCCAGCATTCCTCTGTCTGCTGAACAAAAGCATAATACTTCCACCACCATGTTTCCATTAAATTGCTGTGTTAAAGATGTATTTTTCCCCACTCCACGTAGTGCATAAAACTATGTGCAGTTTATGTTTTTTTACAAGTTGCACTTGAATGCACCCTGCTGCACAGTCATAGAAATCTCTGTGGGAAGCAAAAGATGATGAATCAGCCCAATACATAAGTGATTCTGAAGGATTAAACTGAATAGAAGACAAAAAGCAATTTTTTAGAGCATAATCCTTCTCTGAGCATTTTCCCCAAGCAATTATTTTATTATCAACAGAGAACAACTATCATTATCCCAAGATAGAGATTCAAATTCTATATAGCAGACCACTGATGGCTTTCATACAATGTAAAACACCTGACATAAATACATTTTGGAAAAGAATAGCTGATTCTTGGAGAGCTAAGAGCACAAAAGAATAAAAAACTGATGCAAACATAACCATTGAACACCTGCTCTGATGCTGCCAAAGCTCTGTTGTTCTCCCTCTATCAGCAGCTTTCCTGGCAGTGCAGTTGGATGTGACAGGTGTCCAAACCGTCACAGTATCTCTTTGTAATCTTTAGGCAGATATTTCTGCTTTCATGGACTCCAGGTCACCTGTGGCAGTGAGAGAAACAAGAGAGAGCTGCGTTTCTCACTGTCATTAACCATGCAGGCGTTAAACTGCTCTGTACTATAGGCCAACATTTTTGGTAAATAGTTCTCCAACATTTCACCTGGTAAAATAAAGGTTATAAAAGTGTCCAATACTTACTTTCCTTGCCGCAGACAATCCTTAGAAGATCGAATCCCTAGAACAGTAAGCCTGATTCAAAGAGATAAGCAAAATCACCAGAACTACACAAAGTGTTCACAAAAGGCAAAAGAACAAATTGCAAATCACAAATAATGAGATTCAGTTTGACCCAGAAGAACACAAATCATTTTCTCAGTGATTAATTTATGGAAGCTTGTCTAGTTTTTCTTGTTTCACTTTGGTTTAATCCACATTCTGCATAAGTATACAAAAAAAAAGAAAACCAGTAAGTCTTGCCAGAGGCATGTTTAAGGCCTGGGAAGTCCACAGTAACTACACTAATATGCCCCCTCTCAGCAGGATCATTTGTTTGGTTTCCAAAAGGGCCGACCAGATGGTCCCCTGAGCCCAGTGTTTCTCCATATTCATGAGCTAAAGTTTGACCCTGACACCCCTGAAGGGCTGACCTCTAACCTGGACTCTTTAGGGCATCAATAGGACATGGAAGACAGCTGAGGGAGAAGCATTGCACCAGGCATAACAAAACCCCACCTCCAGCATGGATGAGTGCCAGGCCCCTCTGAGTGAAGACATTTGGAAATGTGTGAGCACCAGAGTGAGCCAAAGCCTGGCGAGGTTTCTCAGGGACTGATGGGACGTTGTCTGTGGAAGTGGACATCTGTCCCAACCACATAAAGTCCCACACAGAGACGGTTTGATGGGCGGACTTCACAGGGAAAATACGAATGATGTTGCAACATGTCATCAGTGTTCAGGATAGTGTTTGTGAACTGGATGATGATGCTTTTTTAAGAAAGAGTCCATCTGAACCACCACATGACACAAACATAAACAGTTTTTCAATCAAGCTAAAACAGATTTACACTTAAGCTGCTGAAGCTGGAAGAACTAGATAGCCAGTTATGTTCACCAAAAGTAATTTCTCAATGCCAGAATAAGAGATTAGTTTTTTTTTTTCTTCAAATCCAGAAGTTACTTTATTATTTACTTCATTACTTTAAAGAACTTTAAAAAGTACTTACCCGCTCTTCAGCCCGCGAACGTTGGCTTCCAGCCGTTAAATATCCCATAATGCAACTGTACATTTAAAATTTGCAGTACAGCTGTGCTCCTTGGTCCAGCTGTCCAATCATATCCCATAACTTTCCATACACTTTTCAGATCACAGTAAAGACCTGTATTTTCAAAACCCAGCCACCATACTGTATTTTCATGATATAGTTTTAATAGCCATTTGTTCTATAAGTGTTTTCATTCCCTTGCAATTTCTGATTTAATTTATATTCAGTTGTGTTGCCAAAAAATGCCAGGGCTTGTATCTAAAAGGACAACAGGCTTAGTAGATACATTTTAAAGGTGCGTTTTGAACTTCCTGCAGTACACTCCTAAGAAATTGTGTCCAAGTGCCTCTTAACCATCTCCATTTGATAAAAAAAAAAATAGCTGAAAATAGCTTGTTATCTCTATTCTACAGTGAGTGTAACATGAAAAAAATTATTGTGTTTTTGCTGCAGGCCAGAACATTGTAAACAGTGGAAGCTCAGAAGGAATTTAAGTGACTTTATAAAGTGATGACAAATATGTTACTCTGTGACAGCATCATTTCTCCTTTAAATGTGACAATAGCTAAATAAGCCATCTGGTGTTTTCTTTATTATGATATTTTCTGGCAGTGTTTGCCCATAAGAGCTTATAGGAGCTGTGTGAACAGAAGATCCATCTAACTAACTGGTTCTACTCTGGAAGCAGAAGAAGAAATATGTGTTTGTCTTTAAAATATATTTTATTAGTGTAAACTCATTTAGAGACCATCTACCAATTAAAAGGTTAATTTATGCCATTTAGGATACTTTGTTCTAGTAACCTTTTGGGCATACGTTGTATTGTGGGTGAATCCGAAAGATGAACAGAAATGTGCGGCCTCAGGGAGATGGCACCTTCGACTGGCTAAAAGCCCTCTGGATGGGTTTGTGTAAGCCGATTATCCCCCACTCAGAGATAATCATGTAGCATTTTATTTTGGATGACCACAAATTAACCGCTAATTATGTCCACAATGGCTTGTAGATTCAGGATTTTTTCCACAATATGCACTCTGTTTTTTTAGCGACAGCAGGGATTTGCGAGTGTTTTTTGCTCAAGCTGTGCCCCCTGGGTAATGTCATGCACATTGCTGACATATTATATTTATGAAACAGGTTAGGCAGCCTTGTATGGGTCATTTAGACTGCACTGCTCTGCTGCTTTGGAAATGTTTCACAAATTCCTCACCACAGCTGTCATCCCTTGTCCTGATCTGACCCTGATAGCAGATTATGTACGTGGCTGAAATGGATGTCTGATATTGACAGCAGCTAATGTAGGCATGAATATTTCTTCGCAAAATTTCAATTCAAACTAAATGAAAGGTCACTGAATTCATTCAGTCTTATCTCATATGCATTAGTGATGTGCTGGGGAGTCCTGCAGGGACAAATACCTGTGCATGGCTATTGAACAGCTTCATCATTTGCAGGTACAGGTGGCAGAAAAAAAGGGACATGGTGCATCCAGAAAGTAGTCACATAGTACTTCACTCTTTTCACATTTTTATGTCACAACCTTATTCTAAATTATATTAAATTAATTGTTTTTCTAAAAATTCTTCACATAAATACACCGTTATGACAATGTGTAACATTTCTTTTGAGTGTTTCGAAAACGTATTAAAATATAAAACCAAGAAATCACATTTACCTAAGTATTAACAGCTCTTAGGTGGATCAGCAAAGTATTAATCAAAATCCTAAGACTTACATAAATAGGATTTCTTGGTCATGTGTGCCCAGGACCCCTGCCTTGACCAAGAACTCATTCATTACCTTTGTCTCTACAATAAACCTTTTAAAATATGATCGTTCTCCTGGGAGCTTTTATCTGAGTCTAACGTCTCTAGAAAACCATGACTCCTCCACCTATAACCCTGATTTTAAACCAGTGATTTAGCCATGTTCATGTTCTGTGGGGATGTGAATACTACTAAGCAAATATTTCTAAAAGTGGCTTTTAAAACTTGTTTTGTCCTCCATCGAGCACATTTTCTGTTGCTGTTTTTAAAAAATAAACTTGATCAGATGTACATCTTAGATCAGCATACATGAAACATTTTCTCAACAACTATTGTCCACGCAGATGTTTAAATTCGGACTAAATCTTCTCAGGAATTATGGGCTACACACTTGTAGCCACAGATACTAATGCTGCCATTGAGTGCTGTTCGTTCCCTGGAAGGGGAACCCTGGGCTTAATGAGGAGGACAAGGTCAGGAAGCGGCAAATGATCCCTCAGGTGTCGGTACAAGTGATGCTGCATTAGCCTGGAAATGAACCACTCGCAGCTTAAACATGTGTTAGGCATTTCATTTAAATGTTGTAGATTCCTGAGTGACGTTGAAAGCTCCAGGTAAAATGATCCAGAATAGTAACAAAAGCTTTTGTCTTATTCTTGCTTTAATGCAAGTAACAATAGAAAAACTCTGCTCCACTCACAAGGTGTCATTAGTGTAACTCATTAAGCTCTTAAGGAGTTTTAATCAGTATAACAAGGATAAAAATGAAAGCGCTTGTTTTGTATGTAATCCCTCATTCAAAAAGCCGCTCTGCTGTTCAGCTTCTAACATCTTTTTAAAAGAAACTCCTCAGGTACAGGTGCTTAATAAAATCTATGGGAAGTTACAGCAACTTTTTATAAATACATATTTGAAGCCCTTCTGCTGCAACGCAAAGTCTCAAGCCTCACTGCAAAAGTGGTCACACTTAAATAGACCGACAGGCCATCCTGCCAATCATGAGTCCTCTCTCTGTGGTGATGAATTGGTTCCACTCCATGTTCCCACATCATCAGTTGGAGGGAGGAGAAACTGTCTTCATCAATATTCATTTGCTTTTTTTCTCATCTGCTGTCATATGTTCATTCATATTCATCACTGGCTGCACAAAGCAGATCAGCGAGCTTTGTGTCCATTTCTGCAGATCATCATCTGAGATAATGAGCTGACTGTCACACTGTTTATACGCTGTGTTATGTTAGAGTGAGCTCTAAAGAGAAACTGAGCAGAATGAGAGGCAATTACCACATCCTGATACTGTACTGCTGGTAATGATCTCCAGATGACTGCAGTACACTGTTAGATACAGAGACAGATTAGTCTCAAGAAAGCTGATAGCAAAAATACACCAGGAGGCCATGTGGTTTATTCTCAGTAAATCCAGAAACAAAAAAATGCTGAGATGAACTTCGGAGCAAGTCCAAAGATGACAGTTTGATGAAACAACCAGAAATTATAGACGATAGAATGAGGTACACAAGATCAGACAGAGGAGAAGGAGCCAGGTCATTTACAATCTTATAAGCATGAGATTATAATCTCATTCTTATGAGATTATAAACATGAGATTATGTTTATAATCTGCAAAATAATCTAAAATGTTCAAAGCTCAATGACTTGTATTTTTCTAGTATCCTACAGTGATGTAGTGCTCTGTTTTTTTGTCCAGAGCTTGTTTGTATATAGATGGGTGATAGATTATTACTATCACCTGTCTGAACCCACCAGGTGACACAGCAGGACATGGGACAAAACAATGGCATGCATAAATATCTTAGCTGAATCAAGTGAGAGACAATGACTAATAGGTTTAAAATTAATGAGGCTTAGTTTAATAACTTTAGTCATAATAATGTTTCTTAAAATTCAAATTTGGATTCAGGGTCATCTGGGTTATTCTTCACTGAACAGCTCAAACTTAATGAGATTGGATTGAGATTATATGTGAATAGTGATTTTTAAACCTTGCCACATATTATCAGTTGGATTTAAGTCTGGACTTTGACTAGATCCTTCTATGTTTTGATCTAAGCTGTTCCAATGTAGGTCTGAATGTTAGTTTCCTACTGATTATAGTTTTCTGTATCTAGGCTAAAAATATCAATTTCAGTCAAGAAATGCATCAAAGTTTGTGCTTGTAACATGACAAAATGTGGAAAACAGGTTTGAATATTTCCCCACGGCAAGATTTGTGCAAGCAGAAAGATAAACCAAGAAATGGATAGCTCAAACTAATGAAGCAGTTCTGCAGCCGAGGATAGATGACCTGCTGTGACACAGCCAGAGTGTGATAGAGAGGTGTTGCAGGATGGTTAGTCCTCGAAGCACTTGCATCCATTGCAGGACAGCAAATAGATAGTTAGAAAACTCAACAGCAAGAACAAGAACGGATATGGATTGTTCAACCCCTCTGCACCCCACTGAGCTGGCAGTGGCGCATAAACAGCTTTTGGAAAGTGGAAGGACTCATTATCCAACCTGTCCACAGCTGAGGAGATAAAAGGCAATTTAAGGAGACTTGACTTTGGGTCGATTCCTTTCTGTTGCTGTTGTTAACCCTGTTTTTGAAGCTGCTAACTCATTCTTTGATATGAGTAATTAAGTAAACGTAAGCACAGAAAATTTGTATAGAAATCACAAAGTGCATCAACAAACACATACAATGCATTTAAGCAAAAGAAGATTTAAAAAGATAAGGTCAATTCAAATTAAGCTGAAATTAACTCGTGGTGTTTGCGTTGCAGGGCTGATCAATGACAGACTGCTGCTGTGAAGCAAACCAAAATCTCTCTTGCCTCGGCTGGAGGATGGGTTTTTAAGTTGAAAGACCCAGCAGCCCTCATAAACCTGAGACAGACCTCTGACGCAGCATCCAATCATCTGAGCATACATCAATAAAGTAAACTCATCATAAGTTATCTAGTGGGTGTAGTGATGATGGCTCCCATCAGTAATTTAGGTCTGACTCATCCAGATGCTCTATTTCTGTATTCCTCAGAGATCCAGAGTGGACACGCTCTGCAACACCATTCATCATTTCTCTAAAACAAGGATTCACTTCTGAATTTTTATTAACATCTTCACACAAAGAACATTTTCATCTTTTTTTTCTTAAAGTCTGTTTTTCTTTTTTCTTTTTTTGCTTCTCTTTTGTTTAATTTCCCCTGACCTCTCTGATAATTTCTTCTCCTATTCTTCCACTCAGGCTGTGAGTGGTTGCTTAGCAATGCAAAGATGACAGAGACATAAAGGCAGCATAAAGTTTTATGGCAGAGGGAAAAATGAAAGAGGCTTGTATTGAACAGAAAAACCCAATAGGTAATTATAGTGGTGTGTGTGTGTGTGTGTGTGTGTAGCAATTTGGACTCACAGAAATCAGACTTTTTGCAGATATTTGACACTCTAACCAAGACTTTTGCAGAAGGCCTTCCTCATGACACTAGACTAGGCTACAATAATCTTTAGCCCATAGCTGTTCCTGGGATTTTCAAATCATTTGATACAATTTTTATGATCCTGAGAACATTTTTAATTTTGGCTACTTCTCACTACGGTATTTCATTAAAATGAATGATTCAGTATGTTTATGAGATAGTCTATAAATAAGTAATATACCTGTATTTATTTTGAATATAGAATTATACTTTTTGAATGAATTCAAGTTTTTGCTTCTCTCCTTAGAATATCGCAGTGCATGTTGGTAACTATGACAATAATTTTTAAGTGTGTTGGAGCAGCTTCTCCCATAGAGTTTGAAAATAAATAATCTGCTACTCTTAACAGATTTCTTAAAGTGACATGAGAAACTTTTCCTGCTCTGAAGCAGTTCTTTCTACAAAGGATTGAAGATTCAGTTAGCTTTGTTTTTGTTTTATCTCCACCAGCAGGACTGTGCAGTGACAGAACTGCTGAGATCTTCTGCTTGAAGTCTTCAGGTTCTCCTTATGCCTGCATGGCTTCTTTATGGGTATTCTGGCTTCCTCCCATGGTCCAAAGATGTTACTGAGGTTAATTGATGTCTCTAAATTGTCCTTAGATGTGAGTGTGTGTTCGTGGTTGCTTTTTCTTGTGTCTCTATGTTGGGTTTGTGATAGACTGGGGTTTTGTGTACTATACCTCTTACCCAGGCAGGCACCTTCTCTCCTGCAACCCCACTCTGACAACCCAGAATACATGATGGATATGTGACACCTGCAGTAGAAGAAAGCCCTAATTTCATCAAGTTTACTTTATATACTGTTACAAAATTGTTTGGAACTGATAAATCCAAACATAGTGCAACTATTTAATCCACTTACTTCAAGCCGAGTGGGAGGGAGCTGATGGACAGAAGTGGAAGTTGGTTCAGGAAAAATTTACACAAATGTACAGACCCAAAGTAAGACTACTAAATCAGACCCTGGTAGTTCTGGTTCTGGAAAAAAACAAACAACCTAAAGGTGTAGTTTCTTTTGGATCCCTTTTTTCCCTCCTCCAAACTTTAGTCAGGCATTAAATAACCAAAATACACATGAAATGTTTGCACTGACATTTCTGGTTCAGGTTAGTTAGTTAATGTTTTGTTTTTGTCTCTTACTCAATTAAGCTTTAGAATATATGTGTGTGTAATTCTCAGCGGCCTCAGCACCTGCCTGATAAACCACAAAGGATGCAACTTGATCTGCTGAGAAGTGTTTTTATTAAGATCGTCTTTGAATTTATCGTTCTTCTGAAAGCACACACTTCGCCTCAAGGAGAGTGTGTTTACATCAGTGGGGTTTCTTGTGGAAAGAGTGGATGCATTGTTCCTATTGTTTCTGTACGATAACACAAAGACGTTTCAAGCTCTCTCCTCAGTGCCTCCCTTTCCCGTAGATGGCACGCAACTGCTGTAATCAGCAGAAAATCAGTTTTTTAATGCGCACAGCCCCAGAGCCCTATGTCTTTCTGACGTTTAGTGGAAACAGATATAGAACTGTGCAGAGACATTAGGAAAAAGATGACTCATTGTATTTTAGTGCAGCTTTCTTTGTCTAAACACACTGCAAAGTTTATGGGGGAAAAAAACACTTTTTTTTTTCAAAGAGCAAGTTAAATTCTAATGACTCATAAACTTGACCATATCCCTTCAGCTTAAGTCTTTACATAATAAACTTTATAATCCGACAGGCAGGCCATGATATTTCAGAGAATTAAGAAAATCCTCAGGAGAAAGAGCTCTTTCCTTACTTCACCTCATTTCTTAACTTACATCCTTTCTTGAGGAAACTGCCAACTTGTGATTTTTCATATACAGACTTAAAACTTTTAATTTATGGGGAGTTTTACAGTGTAAAACTTTGTGTGAGTCTTTAAATTTAATAGAATTCAAGTGTTTATAATTCAGCTCATGCCTTGCTTACACATGCAGCTTTATGAAGACTGTTAGCATGCTGCAGAGCAAACATTTCTCAGTTTTTAGAAAAGTTGCTAAGACAAGTGAAAATGCATTCTCTTTTCCATCAATATTTATTGGCATCATTTAGAAAGACACAAACTTCCTGCAAATAAGTAAAATAAACTGATTACATTGAAGGGAGTTCAGTGTCATGGTAGAAGTATTTGTATTTACACCCTTGCAGATTTTTAATATTTCTGCTTTTTGTCAGGCTTCATATGATCAAACATAGATTGTCCTGGCTAAATACAGATAGCAGTTTTCAAAGGATGGTTTCATTTATTGAAACAGAAATGCTATTAAAACTACCAGGCCTTGTGTTTTAGGGCTGGTTGTTCACCCACAATGAGTCTTTTATTTCACTGTTGATGAAAATTGGCCCAAATGTTTTTTGCGTAATTGTTTTTGATTTTGGTCATATTTTTTTTCAACATCAGGTCAAAGATGTAGATAGGCCACTGCTTTTGAGCTGTTCAGAGGTGGACTTGCTAGTTTCATGATCAATGGCTGTTTGGGTTTTGGGTTTCATTCGTGTTTATTTCAACTCTCTTCGTGTTTTCTGTGTGAGTTAGTCCTCCTTCCTTGTTCTCCCTTCACTCTCTGCCTCAGCAGTTCTACATTCTCTCTTATTAAGCTCACCTGGTTTCAATGTCTTTCTCCACACACATTTCCACAAATCACCCTTTGATAACTACAGCATGCTTCCAGTGTGAGTTTACAGTAAAAGATTCATTTTTAAAGGATCTCTTAGCAATAAAAGTGGACGGCGATGTGAATGTAAACATTCCCTTTTCTCGACTTTACATGAAAATCTATTCTCATCAGGTGATGACAGGTGTGAAGCAGGTTTTTACAAACCGAAAGAGGAAAAATAAAAAAGCGTGCACCCCAAGCCTGATCGGTTTTTGTAGACTTGTAACTTCCAAGATGAAATAGTTGTTTGTGGAAACGGTGACTGTTTTTAATTCAAGGGCATACCAGCAGGGTGTTGTGTGCGGCCTGGGGAGCTCTTTCAGTAGCTGAAGGACAGCCTCTCTACTCACTTTTCCACCTTCATGTTCCAAGCATTCAAGGACAAACAGAGCAGACGGGATAGTCGTCCAAGGCAAACAGCAAGCAGAGTTTGAACATCTGCTGCAGGGAGGCTTCCATGTAACACTGGGTTCACCTTCCCTTCCCTCTGGTTTCCTGACTGATTTACTGGCGACAGGATGAGAGACCCAGTCACGACTGCTCCTCTATTCCTGCTATTACATTTAGCATTGAGATAATGCAAGCTAAATCCCATTCTGATTTGATTTGAAGACATGTGAGCCTTGAATCCATTCTGATGACTGTTTGGCAAGCAAACAATAAAAACAGAAAAACACAAAGACAATCACAACTTCATCTTCCTCTCCGTTGGCTTTGCAAGAAGAGTGCTGGACAGATGTTTGGATTCCTTTCCCTTCTGTTAGAAAATGTTATATTTTCTTCAGCAGTTCTCCAGTGTTAGTTTCTCTATAGATGTTTGTTGTAAGATCATAAATATATAGTGTCTTAAATTATAAAATAAATTGCATGTTCAAGTGACACTGCGGTGTTTTATATAGAAGTTCACATAAAGTTCTTATGGGTGTGGCTACAGTGTTAAGTTTAGGCTTGAAGAAGTTTTAAAGCTGCTCTTGTTTCTAAAGATGGAATATTTATCTAATAATCTATTTGAATTAATTATAAAAAAATCAAATCAGTGACATCAGTTTATTCAGAATTTTCTTTAATCCACACCTTTACATCCTTAATTATTAATTCCCAGTTCAGATTCTTTCAACACAACCCTCGGTTGGATCTCTCTTCTTTATCCTCTCACCCTCATCCTTTCCCCTGTTCTTTAGTCTCCTTCATCATCTCTATCCACTCTTCTTTGTTCCAGGTTCGACCAGAGTTTCCCGAGGCAAACTAAGTTGCCTCGGGAAAATCCATTTCCATAAAACGGCACCCCCACACTGAGTCACCTCCTCCCAAACCTTCATCAGCAAGTCTCCCCAGACGACTTGCTGAGTTTAATGCGCGACGTTTCAACAGGGTTGAAGCCAGGTCATTTTAGAAGCTTAATGCTTATGCTTTCTTAATTCAAACTAAGGTTCCCAGACAAGATAACATCTTCTGTGAAAATATGCTAGCAGATAATGAACACCACAAACAGAATCAGTGACAAGTTTCGCTTGGTCTTATTTGCAAGGCAGATAAGTTTGATTTTGAAGCTGGTGTCAGTGGGGCACCTCCAATTTTCCCAGTTGGAATTCTGACTTCAGCGGATCTGTTTATGATTTTTTGTAGCTTTTCAGCTGGTTCATATGCATGAAACAACAAAGCTGAGTCCCATGAAAGCAAAAAAAAAGTGCTTTAGCAAAATCTCACATAAAAGTTTCCAACATGCAACAGCATCAAGAGGCGGAACATTGGGAGAGTCTCCAATAGTAAGACATGACTTCTAACCTCACAAATGGAAACGTATGATCTTCACCACCAAACACTTTTGAACTACCTGTGTTTACTTCAGTTGTTTGTTTCCAGTTTTTTGAAATACATACAATTGAGGTCTAAATAAAAAAGAACATGCACAAAAATTAAATATTATATCATCTGCGGCTAGAAAATCTTGCAAAAGTTCTTAAAATTGTAATTATATCTTTCTTTTCCTTTCTATGTCTGACTCAAAAGAGTAGAGGAAATATAGCAACACAAAGAGCACAACTGTATTGGTGCGTTTCTACTCAGAGCAACACAGTAGCAGAAAGAAAACAATACACAATTGATTTTACTCTAATTGCTGCACTTGTCTGTGTTTGCTTCGTTTTGCTCTCGTTAATGATCTCTGCACCTTTGCACGGCAAAAGATTATTGCAATTTTGCAAAAATCCTCTGACAAGTTTCCGTTTTTAAATATTTTGTTGAACAGTGAATAAATCATGATGTTGTAAATCCAGAAGATGGACAGCCCCACCCTGCTCCTCTGTCTCCTGGGAGACAACGGTCAGCGTCGGAGCGCGTTCAACAATTATCCGGAAAGTCATCACCTCGGTGTGTCAGCCCCTCTGTAGGTTCGCTGCTAAAATTATTCCTGCAAAACTAATAAACAATATAATACCATCACCCATAATCCCTTGAATGCATGACAAGCTGCCAGGAGGGTAGTGTGAATATATTAATATTTATAGATCCATTCAGAGCTGAAAACGAAAATGGACTACATTAGCACGTCTAATGCTTTACAGTGGAAGGGGAATTGATACTACATCCAAAACATCAGTCGAGTGCTGCCATCAGAGGTCAATCATAGACAGGGAGGTTCTATTTTATTGAAACTCATTCATACTGTCAACACAATAAATGAGATATGAAGAATGAAGCTGCTTTCTAGAAATCATGTTCACAGCAACAATTCAGCTCCAAAAGGCTCCAGCAACTTTGGATTTATTTACCTCCATCTAAGATGTATGAAAAAAGTACCTCTCAGATAAATATAAGATTAAAGCTCTTGGTTTCCATTTGCTTGTTTTGATGTCAGAGCTTGCGTAACTGGAACGAGTGTCAAGTCTCATCTGCAAAGTTGAAAGCAGCAAATTTTAGATCTTCAAACTTTGTTCTTTTAACTTCCCTGTGGTGGAATATTCTCAGAGATATCAAAGACTGCTGGGGATTTGGAGCAATGGAGGGACTGCTGGCAAATAGGACAACCAGCTCTGGATATACTCTTGGATGTTATTTTGTTTTTGTTTTTTTTCTGCTGTTTATCTTTTATTTTTACATGTAATGAAGGAAAGTTCATGATCCATCCATCCATGATCTAAACATGTTTATCCTTGCAGGGTGGTCAGGGGGCTGCGACCATCTCCAGAGGTCATTGAGCGAGAGGTGGGCTACACCATGGACAGGTCGCCAGGCCCTTACAATTAAAAGATTAATATTAATTACACAATTTATGTATCAGAGAAAAATGTTCCTTTCTCATCTGAACTGATTTTCAGTCTAATGGTGGAATTTTTTGAGGGGATTAGAGATGAAACATCATTAATTAATATACCAGTGCTCATTAGATCTTACTCAACAATTGAGGGCTGCACTCACATTTTATTGTCACACTAACTCATTCAGATGGTTAAACTGTGGCTGAGAATGCCTCGTCACAGACTGCATTCAGACTAGCTTCTGCCTTCACTTTTCACCGGATAAGCCAGGCGGGTCATATGATGATATGCTGTGTGTGCTGCCGTTTCACCAGTAATGAGCCACTTTGGCAAATCAGTTTTAAGTGCCTGTTTTTAATGAGGTTCACACACACATGCATGAACAGAGCGTTGCTACGAACCCCCTCCATCCTTGATCTGGGTCATGCTCCCAGTAGCTGAGGAGGGCTCTCATGACTGAGTCTGCACCCACCATGTGCACTAGTTAGTTACTGCATCAGCAAGATGAAAGCAGCAGAAATGAGGCTCCCCTGTTGTGAATTTTGTCTCTTCTAATGTTTCTGTAAACTGCAGGGACTGGCATCACTAAAAGGATCTGAGAACAATGCTGCAATGTGACGAATCCTGCAGAAATATACATCATCTTTTCTCTTTGTAACGCTCACAGTGAGAGCCGCTGCAGAGGGGGGGGAGTTTTGTTTTTTTTCTCTATGGGAGACAAAAGTAAAACCATTAAAATTAAAATGAGCTCAACAACTTTGAAAGCATTGATGTGCCTCTTTCAAGGAGTATGGCACAAACAGGAAGGAGGAAGCATTAGGAATGAGGAAAATACCTGATTACTTCCTCTTAATTACAGAGCTGAGTGGCACAGGATAAAGTTGAGCTGTCATCGCTCCTCTCCTCTCTCGTCTCACATATCTCATTACCGCGGTCAAATGTTAGCACACTTTTTTCTCCTCTAAATCGCTTCCCATGTAACTATTTTGACAAAGGAGTGGATCTCAGTCTAGATAGCAGCTGAAGACCATAATCAGACTCTGAGGTGTCTGGACAGCATACAATATTCTTATTTACAAAATTATGTCTAAGCTTATTAATGCAGAACTTCCTTATCTTAGCAGAAATACTTAATGTTTCCTCCTCCATTCAGTGTGAAGGGAACATTCTCTGCATTAAGTAAAACTGTACTCCCTTCATGATAGAAGACTCGATTTGAATCACAAACTGATTATTTGACTACAGCCTGGCAGTAGTAAGATAGCTCTGACAGATTATTCTGTTTGCAGTTTTCCTGATAAATGCACATTTACCTCCTGATATTTCTTATTGTTTGCATTAATATTCTTTGCAAGGGTGTTTAAATCATCTGGTTTTAACAAGTTGTAACTTATGATACATGCTAGTGCAACAACAGTTTAGTCTGTAATACAAAACTATGAACCTACTGTATATAACACTGGTGTTATGAACTAAGAAAAGTTAACTTAATCAACAACTCTTATGCATTATTTTTACCGTGGCAGGATAACAAATTTTATCAGTTTATCTCTATATTTCTACATTAATCATGTTTTCTAATTCATTCATTGAATGAATTAATTATTATGTGATATACTGTAAGTTTATTCAAGATGAATAGTCTTTATGAGGCATTACAGCTTACCAAATGCACCAACTGTGGGATTATAAACGGATTTTGTGTCATTTACTCCATAAAATGTTGGTAGGTCATCTGTTATTAATGTTGTCATTTTTAAGGACTGCTAAATTCAGTTTTACAATGGACATTATGATGGTGACATCTTCACAATGTTGATTTCAAGATACCAAATATGTCTTGCTGGATCCCTGGTAATAGGCTAAAATATGAACTTGTTTCTACCACCAGGGGTGTGACTTCTCAATATCAGATTATTGATGCTGATGAGTTTATGATAGTAATTAGTCTATGTTCTCAAAATAAAATGTGAATGTATAACTAAGAGACAACTTGTCCTGATATTAGCTTAGTCTGTTATGCTCCTAAAGGGAAGATTTTTTTTGTCCTTCCCATGTTTATTTTTTATTTTTCTTCTTTGGTAGTCTGATTTCCTTTCTTGTGGAAAGACATGACGTTTTCCTGCCACCTGCTCCTCAACCCGCCTGGGGCAGATCACTCTACACATAACTCAGTTAAACCAGCAGGAGGCGGATGTCTGGACTGGACCATTTACACCTTTTTAAAGGGGAGCTGAGGCTTTGAGGAGAACCCAACAATACTGCTGATGCACAACCAAGAACCATTTCGTTCAGCCAGGATGAATTTCATTGTGACGTTATTTGAGAAAGCTGCTGTGAGCTCACGTCCCTGGACTGGGACTAAATTGTAGCCAAGGGATAAATTTACATTTTCAATCAAAACAGTATTTCTGTGAGCTCAGAGATTCATTTCAATCGGAAGGTATTTTGAGACTGTTTATTTTCATATAAATAATAAATATGCTGAACGGAGAAATGATGGGAATAGTGATTAAAAAAAGACCAAAACTGACTTCAAGGTGCAGAATCAGGAGGGAAGCGTGGAAAGACCCAATAAGGTTGTTTTGCAGTGGGTGCAGCCATGAAGTTTAGCCTTTCTTTATGTCTGCCCCCAGCCAGACACACTTTACATCCCTCCTTGAACTACCAGCCTGTTTGTGACAACCTGAAAGTTCTGCTCTCACCTCAGTCACAGAACTGAACTGCATTTAAGTGAATTAAATAACATTCCCAGCAGCTACTAAAATAATCCTGTCAGAGGATAAAATGGACAAAGACTCACAGCTGACAGTCAGAGTCCAAGGTATAGAAAGGTTCCTTCACAGCAACAGAATATGCTTTAATATCCATGTAGAAATATTAAATGACATTCCTCATATTCCTTGTGTGTTATTGACAGCACTCAGTTTCTCACAAGCAAACAACTTCTCTTTACTTTTTTAGGGTTTTGAAATGTTATTCTTAGAATTATTTATAAAACTCAATTTCAAACCACTTTACAGATATATTACAAGCACAGATGTATATTAAAAAAGCAAAAACAAACAAAAATATGTAGCATTTTTCTTCCATTTTTAAATAATAAAATACATTTTATTGTCAGCTTCTGGTTTTGCTTGTTGGGTATGAATATTTTTACAATGCACTGTTATTTATAACACCAAGTTTTTCAAGGCTTTAATCTAATATGTTAGGAATTATTTGGGCTTAAGAAACTCAAATAACTTTCCCGACTTGCAGATAATATTACAAGTTCATTACAAGCACAGCGGTTTATATTAAAAAGTAGTGAAACTATAAGTCACTAAGCCAAAAAAAAAAAAAAAACAGCGGCCAATTGTGGAATCACAGCATACCCACACTTATTTTTGTGAATTTTTCACAGCATATTATAACAATACAAAACAATGACATTAGATCGTCCCAAAGCAGGCTTCAGGTCTTGTCCCTGAACTGTGCAGCAATGCTTATTGTTTTTGCATGTCAATGCTGTTCATGTTGCATTCTGAAAGTAGGATTTTAAAAAACTTCATAAAGATTCATGTTGAGTAAATATAAAATCATATCAATCTGCATATCATAGTAAATAATTGCTACTAATGAATGTTACGAACAAAAACATTTCACAAACTCTTGCTGTTACAGCATAAGTTATTAAATTACATCTATTTGTAATTTGAATACAATATCAAGCTGTTTCCCTGCTCACAGCCTTCAGTGTTCTTTCTTTGGACTTTTGTCAAACATCCCCTCTACTATTGCTACATATGAGAGCAGTCATCAATCGCTCGCTGACTCATTCCATTAAATGTTAGCTTCTTCTTTTTTCACTCACTGGTTGGAGGAGATTATTTGAAGCACAAAGCGACGCTCTGACTTGAATGTTTGGTCTAGAGCAGGTAGCACTCTCTTATGAGGTTCTATGCTGAAGCTTCAGCAAAGTACATCTTAATTTTGACCCAGATGTAAAAAAGAAAGGGCATTTACTAATATCAATAGTAGGTAGGGACGAAGCGACCTTGCAGCCACGTCCTTGCAGGAGTGGTCAAATAAACTGATTTATGACCCAGGAGTGGAGAGGACAGCAGGTGCTTTAAGAATCAATTCATCACACTTTATTTTATGTTACCCTCCCAACCCCCCAGCTGATGTAGCAGCTAGAAAGCAGCACAATACAATCTCAGCACATTCAAGCAGTGTCGTATAAAGCACATGTACAATCACAGCTCTGCAGATAATCAGTCTCAGAGTAGTCATTTTCATTTGAGTTTTATAGAAGTTAGTGCAATTACATGTGGGATTTCAGTGCTAATTTGTAGAGTCTATTTACACAACCCCATGAGGGGGACTTGGGGTAAAGTTAGATAGAGACGATAGATGATCTTTAGGCAGTAGTAGTGCAGGTTCGGTGCAGAACATATGTCCAGTAATGCATCAAATTAAATGACACACTGGTTATAACTCATACTAGGTTTGAAGGCAGTCATGGCACCAGCGAGGTCAATTAGGCCATTGCTTTGAAGGCTTGCAGGTGCTGGTTGAAAACGTCAGCACCTTCTTTGGCTGTCTGAAGCTGCTGCTCGCACCACTGAGTCAGACTTTTCTGCACCATTCCCACCCGGTCCTGACTCAGATGGACAATCTGCAAAAAATAAAGGGTGAAAATATATTTTCTGACCGCTTAAATATCTAAATAATGTTTGCTATTAGCAATCTGTTCACAGTTTTACAGCAGCATGGGTTCTGGTTGCTTATTTACTATTTTACCTCTTGCTTTGCCACTTTACAGATCTGCTCAAACTCTCCCTCTGCTGCCTTCTTTGCCTCCTCCATCTGAAACACATCACTGTCAATATCACTCCATGCTTCATTGGAGGGTCTTTCCCCTTGTCTTGTAAGGCTGGATTACAAGCAGAATGTTGTTGCCATCTGCTGTTCACCTTAAGGATGTGCATCTACTGTCATAATAATCCTTTCATATATAAAAGGTAAAGGCACTCACAGCATTCTTCTTCACGGGTTTGGCCTTCTCTGCATTCTTGCGGGCATTTTCCAGCTCCACCAGTTTGCAGGTTCTTCTGAAGAGCATCTCCTTCAGGCAGAATAATTTATTTCACACACATCAGTACGATTCGGTGAGAGTCGACTCTACGGCCAGAGAGCTCACCTTTTCTGCCTCTTGGTATCGCGAGTCCAGGTCCAGACCCAGTCCAAGAGTGTTCATGTCATTCACAGCAATGCTCATCATATTTTTCTGTTCACAAAGAAACTCACTGATTAGCATGGTGCTAATGCATTAAGCATATTTCTACTGTTAAGATGACAAAATAGCTACCTTTATGGAGTCGAACACTTCTGATAATTTCACACAAACCCTGCAAGCAGAAAGTGTTTAATGAACATGTCAGATTGTTTGAAAGGATAATGTCTCACATCATATAGATGTGTTATAACAATTGTACTTTACTGGGAGGTTTTGTGTTAGATCAACACACTTCATAATTTTGAGATGGTTGAAAAGCATACAAGAAATAAACATATGTCTTTGCATCTATGCAGTTGTGTTATGCTCTTTTAATTTTTCAGATGACAGATTAAAGTTTGTGATACTGTTTGATAAACTAACTCTGCTTTAAACCTCCCTGACCTGTGTCTTTTGTTCCCCAGTCTGTCTTATGCTGTTTGTTCAATAATATTTAACATTTTCCTCCCAATTATGGACTCCCTATTGTTGATCCATCTCATAAAATCCAAATCAAATTCAAGAAATGTGTTGCTACAAGATAACAAATTATAAACGTGCTCCTTTGTGAAAGTAGGAACTTTTATAGAGTTAGCAAAACAATGTGGGAAGCAGCTGAAACTGATCCAGGCACCGTCAGTGGACAATGGTTGGTTTATTTTAAAACCACAAAGCCCAGAAGTGGTTTTAGACAGTAATGTATGCAGCAGTTCTTCACTTTTGCAGAAATCTCCATAAAGCACATGCAGCCGAGCGCACCAGCTGCAGTCCTGTCAGCTGGTGCGCTGAGAAGTTTAATGAAGGCTGCATTTGATGCATGATGTGAGCATCTAACCCCAAAACCAGGCGTTTACAAGCCTGTGACTTTACTATCTTTCATGGGAATGGGACAAGATAGAAGCTTTTAAAGATATTCTGTGATTAGGAGTTCAAACATGTTGTTTACTGATAAACTGGCCTGCCCTTGGTTCTGCTCTATAACTGTTTGGAAGCAGTTGAAATAAAAGCAAAAACTAAAACAAAGGAACTGCTGAGAAGAGATCTGAACATCAAGAAATAACATAAACATATTCCCTTTAAAGTCACACTACAACTCATGTATTTCATTAATATATACAGCTTTTCACTAACTGTAACTACATGAAAACATTGTTTTTCTCACCTAGAAAAAGCCCTTTTTTCTGGATCCTCTCCGTTTTCAACACAGAGGTGCAGAGCAGCAGCAAAGTGTCCACAGGCCACAGCTATTTCTGCAAAGAAGTATAATGGATGCTAGTTGTTTACATCATTTTCCTTTTTTGTTCCTTTGCAGTTTCAGACAATGTAAGCACATCCTTTGTGCTAAAACAGCATTCTGTTCTGAATGTTTCATACCGCCTTTGCATCGGTTGCTTAGTTGTTGGGGATTTTTTTCCACTGTTTTAACAACTGATTTAAAGTGAATTTCTTTGATTTGAATATTCCAAATGGTCTATTTGGGAATCCGAACCTCACTAAGTGGAAATAGGATGTATTAGTTGTGTTCAGAAAAAAAATGTGATTAACTAAAATTCTGCTTGAGCTTTGAGCATTTTTATGATTAGCTTCTCTATAATTCATCAATATTTTCAACTGAATGGGGCGCTGTGGTGGCGCAGTGTTAAAGCACAACCCAACCCTCTCTTATGACCTAGTTTGCTCTCTCAAATAAAAGCCGTCTGAACCAATAAAAACCTTTCAAAAATGTAACTAAACTGATGTACAATAGTTAGAGAAATGATATAGTAATGAGAAACGATGGAAAGAAATTGTTTGTTTTATATGACAAGAAAGTAGGAAGGGACAAAATGCAGGCTGGAGATGTTTTAGGTAAATGTGTGGCTGGATGCATTAACTGGTGTTGAACATGTTGCCGCTGCGCATTCCAAACAAGTCTCTTACTTTGCTCAGTTAGCACCACATCAAGGAATTTCTGCAAAAAAGGTCAAGTTAAAAGGAATAAGTAAGTGGGAGAAGGTAGAGAGGAGGACAAAGAAAGAGATAAACAGGTGACTCACTTCCCCCGCCATCCTGGTATGTCCATTTAGAACAAGATTATGATCACGTTCCGTCTGAAAAAACTCATCTACATCCTGCAGACAGATTTTTAAAGCGTTTACACTTTCTACCACCTGTGCATACCTTCTATCAGTATAAGTTAATGTTCCACACCTTATGTCCTTCTTTCCTCATTTCTTCCACAGCTTGACTCAGACGGTTGAAAATGTTTCTCTTGACTTTCTGTCTGCCTGGAGGCTGGACACATATAAGAGACCAAGGTATGTTCAAACAGACACTATATGCACCATTCCACATCCAAATCTCATCCTTCACCTGTACATCTAACCCCCTAAAGGTAGTCCTTCCCCTTTGATTGAGCGAGGTGCTCCTTATAGCCATCTACCAGTCTCTAAAATCAGTCTGAGGAAAGTCTGCCCCTCTCCTCCTTTTCAGCTGTGAGATACTTCATGAGTTTTTGCATGCACAGTTTGTTTCATCTAGTCTTTGACTCAGCTCAGGACCTTTNCTTTTTAACCAGCTCTTGGTGGATTTGCTGGTATGCTTTGGGTACTTGCCTTTTTCAAATTAAGCTTGTGAGACTCATCACTGCTTAAATATTCTTAGTGAAACTCTCAGACACCTTTTAAGTTCAGCACACCACACCAAATACTCCAGGTTTAAAGACAGAAAACCTCCTTCAAAATCTGTGATGTAAATAATGAGTCAAGGTGTCATATTTCTTTCCCAGACAAATTTCAAACTTGTTTTCTCACATTTTTGCTGTTTCATTGTAATAGTTGAATTTCTCAACTCAACTATTACAATGAGTTGATTCTTGGATTTGTCCAAAAATGCTAGAAAAACACAAGTGCTTTGTTGTGCATGGCTGTATTTAGCTTAGTGGAAGGGAACAAGTACTGCAGAGCACAAAGGGAACGCCTCTGAAGAAGGATTGAATAAATTATCTTTCTTCATCAGAAATGCTTATAACCACACAAACAAAGGGCTACAAAACAAAAGCTTAGCATTTTCTGAGAGTGCCACATTGGTCACATGAGATTTTCCCCTTTGAAACAACCTTGGTGAAAGTTTAACCATTTAATGTGAGTTTGTCTCGTATAAAGCTTCTTCAGTGCACTCTATTAAAACCAGCATTGCTTGTTGGAGCTAAGTTTGACAGTAAAAACTACAGACAGGTGTTAATGTGCCTGTGGCCACTTACTTCAGTACTTGTCAAGAAGACCTCCATAGCTTTATTTTTGCTGAGAATGCTGTGAGCAGTAACCTGCCTGAGGAAAGTTTCCAGAGCTTTGCAGTACGGCTGCCACTCTCCTAAACCAAGGAAACCTGCAGGAAAAACAACAGTTTTTTTTTTTTACTTCACACAGAAAACACTGCAGAAAAAAAAAACACGTTTAACTGGAAACTCATTAAATGTATTACATTGCTCTTTTGTGCTCAGAGATGTTCGGGTGCACTTACCAAGCTGTTTCATGACCTTCGCAGATGCATTCACCTGAGGCCTCGCTGGAAGAGGGGGGAACTAAAAACAAGAAAGCAATATCTCACTTATTTATATTCACAGTTTCTTCAAAAAAAAAAAAGCTAAGTGTAAGTGTGTTTAACACACACACCTGACATTATTTTGCAAGAAAGCATGAAGTTATACGCACCCAAAAAAAAAACAAGTAGCACAACTTTTCATCATCACAAGCAGTACCATGTTGAAAAATATATATTTTTTTCTAAGTTAGCACAATTTTATGAAGGTCTCCAGATAATCCTTATAGCATGCATTGGGGAAAAAATATGATATAAAAAAGACAGCAGTTCATTACTGCTCATTTCTAATTTGTTTGTTTACGATCATGACTTACAGAAAACCTTCCAAGCACGTCAACATATTATGACAAAAACGTAAGTTTTTAAAGACTAACTAATTGCATAATTTTGCATTTTGCAGATGTAACAGAGTTCCTTGATGCTCCATTCAGTGACAAAACGTAACTCGCAAATTCTGACTTGCACCTGTTGACATAGAATGAGTGAAAACAAGAAGTATTTACTATAACTCCTTGTATCCCAGGTACATCCTCCTGAGCAAACAGATGCTGCTGAAGCCATTCAAAGTCATCATAGGTCCGGTCCACATGGTACTCTCCTGTCCCAGACAGCTTGAACGGACACCAGAGACCACAAGTCATTTCAGCAGTTCTTTTAACTTCACTTATCAAACCATTCAGCAGATTCAGTTCATGCAAAAATAACAAAGAGCTGATCAGCAACCGTCTGAAGCCAATGCAGTCTGAAATCATTAATGCGTTCCCACCTTTTGAGAAACAATTATAAAGGTGAGTGTGTCCACGTCCTGCGAGACTTCTGTAACTTTGATGGTATGTCCATAGACGCTCAGAACAGAAGTCGCCTCGTTCATCTCTTCCTGCTTAAAAAATAAAAGGATAAACTCAGGACTTGCAGTCAATATCATCCAAAACAAAACTAAAACCTACATTCAAGACTTTTTTATTACAAAACAAAAATAAACCTACATTGCAGTTATTGCTGTTTGCATCAAGTAAAATGCTGTCACATGATACTCACAAGTTTCCAAAAACAAACTAATCCATTACTTACCATCATCTTCAAACCTTTAATTTATTCTTTAAGGCTCAATTTTTTCTGCTTTTGTAAAAAAAAACTATTTTAATCTTCTTTCCTTGCACTACAAAAAGCACAAAAACTAAGATGATCCTTTGTCTGCTTGTGTTTCAGTCCTCTGCTGCTGAGAAGGCACAGGATATCCTCTGGGTCAAAGTGCACTCCGTCCCAGAGAGACATGAAAAAAAAGTAAAACTGTTGCAAATATAAAAAGTGCTGTTGCAGAGAAACAGATGAGTAAACGACGTGTTAGTCTTTAACTCTGGACCGTTGGCACACCCACACAGGAAAACTGTCCTAACGGTCTGTTCACTTATCTAGCCGTCAGCTTTACAACCTTGTGGCCACTTAATTTACAATTTACCTCACAACAGAAGAACAAAAGACGAGTGCTTCCAAAGGACATGCAGTGCCGCTTCTGAACTATTCCTGCTCATTTCACATTTCATCACACTACAACGTCAAACTGCAATTAATTTTAGCGGAATATTACCAACACATGTGGTTTATTATTGTAAAGACGATAGTAGAGTGGGGGTTTTTTCTTGCCTCTCTACCATAAATTCCAGATTTCTTGAACTTATCGCATGTTTGCCAAGTCAACATCCTGTCTATTGCACAGAAGAAATGTGCACCTCCTCCAGAGTTACCATGGCAGTTATCTTGGCTGCTTCTCGAAGTAAGACTACTCTTCTTTCCACTTCACAACTGTGTGCCATTTTGTGCTGGTTTATCTGATAAATCCCCACAAACTGCACTGAAGCTTGAGTTTTAAACATGACCTTAGTAAAGCGCCGCCTCAGCATAATGAATACAGGATACCACTTGTTTGAAAAACTTTATTATAAATAAAAGAGGGTATATTAAAACTATAAATCAATAGTAATGCCCCTCCTCATTTCCATCATCAAAATAAAAGCTGAAGGTAGACTCTTCAGAAGTGTAATGTCTGTTGTGAATGTACTCCTCCTCCTCTTCCTCTTCCTCTTCCTGGAAGAAGCTCCAGTGAACGTGTGGTTCATCCATAAAGGCACTGTCATGGAAATCCTGGAATAAGTCTGAGAAACTGAAGTGGAAGCTGGTCTCATCCTCATCCTCATCCTCAAATGAAGCCCGGTTTTCCAAGAAGGCCTCATGACCCACGCTGTCATAGAGACGCCTTTTCTTCTTATCTGACAGCACTGCATAGGCTAGAGGAGAACAAAACACAGAAAATAAACATGTCTTTAACTTCTATGATACATTCAAAATGTTATTTTTAAGATTACGAAATATTAGTCCAAGGGGTAATTAAATTTGACCACTGCTTAGCTTTCTTAGGCCAGCAGGGGGGGCTCAAGAACAACCCCTATGAAACAAAACATAGACATCAAAATTACTCATTTCGAGTTACATTTATTAAAAACAGTGATTTTTTTAGATTTGCTTCAAATGTTTAGCAATAGCATATTAAAAGGAATTGAAAATTAAAATGCATTTGGGGGATTTAAAAGAACTGAAAAAATATCTAGTCGTACAAGTGAAAGTATTTATGGTTTGATACTTATGATAAAAATCATAATTAGAGATGCTCTGATCAAAATTTGGGGGAGTTTTGTGACCTTGAGTTTTTGTAAAGCTGTGAATTGTTGAGACAGAGTTTTCGACATGTCTGATTTCTAATTCACTTAATATAATACGAGGAGAATATATTATCATTAACATATGTTCCCACCTTCTTGCCATGAATGGTCATTAACTACTTACATTATGGCCTGAGGTGGCCTTATCCTCTGTGTGTAAGAGCAGAATTGCTGTAAAGCAGGGTTTTGCTAATGTTTTTAATCAAAGAAAAGATTTTTGACTTGACAATTTAAACTAACCTTTAACTTGTATTTTGAATTTCAAACTGAAAGCTCAGTTTTTATGTTAACTATTTAGAAAATCTAGACTGTTCCTTTAGCACTGAGGTTTTCAAAAGGCTGCCAACAGTTCATGATAAACAGAGGCTGAAACCATAAAAGGACAAAAGAGAGTGACTTTGCTGTGCTACATTTAGCCTTCTTGATATGAGCTCAATCTCTCTTATTCCTTCACAGCATCATGCAGTTGAAAGCACATTTCACCTATGACAGCTTTTCCATTTCACTCATATTGAAAAGGCTAAAATTTAAATTACTTTACACAGCAACAACATCCACCCTGAAGAGTTGTTTGTTTTTTTTTGGCAGTGTGACCAATAGGGCTTGCAGCATGTCCTGTTCACCACTGTAGTTCCAACCATGTATCAGTTCATACCCTAGTACTTACTTTTCCATATTCTACCTTTAGACAACTTTAAGGAAGTGTGATTTTTTTTTTTACTCCAATAAGACTAATAAGCAACAACAGGCTTAGACTTAATTTGGTTAAATCAGGGGTCATAAAAACAGGTATAGCGTTACAATCAATACCTGAATTTGTAGCACATCTATGACTGTTTAATTACCAAAATTCATAAAAATACTTCACTGCAAGCAGAAATAAACTGATGTAGTGGTTTCAGCATGGGTGTGAAATTGTTTACTTACAGCATAAAGTGGATTTAGGCCTAAATGGCTTCATGCAGATTTGAAATAGCTCTAAAGATCAAGGGAGGAATGGATCCAAAACTTGTGTTCATTGAACCAAAATAGGTCAGCAGCAATTTCTTATGCCTTGTTGCTGATATAATCATATCTGCTGTTTGTTTCAGTTGGAGTCACATATCATGGACAATGTAACTATAAGTGAATTGTTAGATAAAGGACAGAATGTCTTTTGTTCCCAAACTGTCCTGTAGATAAGACTGGCAGAAGCAGAGTGAATGAGCAAGTCAGAGAAATGACGTTGTTGCCACAATTCACTGCTATCTAAACAAAAAATTACATGAAGTAGAATTTGTGCCCCAAATTAAATTCTCACACACAATCGTTCTGCTCTGATACTTTGCTGTAAAGGAGAAAACCATTACATATAATGACATTTAGATGCCAGTGTGTTGCAGCATCGTTTACCTTCTGCAATCTCCCTGAAAGTGGTTTCAGCTTGGGCGCTCTTGTTCTTATCAGGGTGGTACCTCACTGCCAGGCTGCGAAAAGACTTTTTTATCTGGGTGTCCGAGGCTGTCCGCTCAACATTCAGGGTGTCATAGAAACTTCTCACTGTCTCCGAGGCTGAGGCTTGCTGGTCTTCAGTCAGGCACAAGAGCAACAACACCAAACAGGCTCGCATCCTGTGGAAAACACCTTGTCCTGCCATGTTGAACGCCTGAAAGACAATGGAGAAGCTCGAAACAAAGTTTATGTAGGAGATTAGAGCGGGGGAGCTGTCTGGCTTTTTGACAGCTTAATTTTCATATGTATACAACGCTATCAAGATTACGTGTGAACAGCAGAAGCGGAGGATAACGAACGTTTTGACTCACCGGAAATCGCGTTTAAAAAGAGCTAAATGCAAGTAAAGTAGCGTACAGAAGCTTCTAAACTATAAATACATCTTGATATCAAACGAGTGCTATTTCCTTGTTAAAAGCCAGCACACCATAGCACAATTGCGTGACAGTTCACTAACCTACCGCTAGAGGCCAGTGAAAAACAACAAAAGTCTTCTTCGTTGGTAGTTAAAGATGCATCAAGAAAGGAGGTAAACAGCACTCTTTGGTCAGGTCCTGAGGTATTTCTAAATACCTCTTGTTAATAGCTATATTGTTGTTGAACTGGTCGCAGTGCTCTTGAACACCCTTTCTGACTGTAAACCACTGGACTGCTCCTTCCGTCTGGTAAGGAACTGTTAGCATTTAGCCGGGTAGCAAAGTTTGCTAGCGGTTAGCTCTGCAGCGAGGTCGCCCCAATCTTTTAAACCTATTTAGTCCAGGATGTGATGGAATATAGTGATAATTATTTACCGATAAAGACTACAGCAATTAAACTCACTTGCCATTTTCTATTGTTTCCCAGTATATAAACTTTTGACCATCATTAGCAAGTAACAACAGTGGTGCGAACCATTTTCCGTGGTTTGTCACGTGTATTTAATGTAAAGTCTTATTTATTTATATCGGTCTCTCGTCAGGTCATGCCTTGCAAATTAATAAATAAACATAGCTTAAGCAGCGGGCGCGATTTATACAGCATTTAAATAAAACTGAAGCTGTTTAAATGTATGGATTAGCATAAAGACACTTGCCCTAAGGTTCCTAGTTTTGAGAAATACCTTGTATCTTTTAGGTTCTGGCTAATTGTTTAAGATTTGGTTAAAGCATGGAGTCATAAGGTATATTACTAAGTAAACAGTTACATAATGTTAAATTAAGTTTACTCCAAAAATCATATTATTTGATTCTTGGGCAGTTTATTAATCTGTTCTAATTCCAGGTTCAATAAAAAATTGAAACACACGTTAAGTTATTTAAAGATTAAGTACAATGTTTGCATTTTACAATATGCATTTTTTTTTTAAAGACAGGATACTTCTCTTTCACTGTTTTATAATAGTGAATATACACTATTTTGATAATCTGCCTTCACATTAACTTAAGCGATACCCCTTTCTTAATCCAATTAAGATGGTGACAACTATTCAAGTTGCAATAAAAATTCATTAACATAATTGATGACATACATGCTCTTTATATCACTTGAATGTTATTTTAAATCACTTTTGGATGAAATAGGTTTTTACACAACTGCTTCTTTGATACTTTGCTTGGCAAACCTATTGTAACTATACACTGGACAAATTGAAAATCAAAAACATTCATTTAAACATGTTTGGACCTGTAAAATCTTCTTTTGCATCTGTAACATCAACATATGTTGTGTTTGACTTCCAAATCAGTTTATTTAAATTATTTCTTTAATCTTGTTTTGCAGATTGAGTACTGGATTGCATTATTCCAAAGGAGAAAAACAGAAGGCAGTCCATAATTTGTTGACCTGTGTATGTGCACATTTGGCAAGTCACTTCAGTCAACCCCTCCCACACACATGAGTCCAATTTTCTCTTTGAGCAGGGCCAAGCGCCATGCCTGACCGGGACAGTTCCTACCTGTCAGGTGGTGGGAGTGGCGGTACTCTGGGTGAGGAAGGAGGATCTGGGTCTGGTTTGGTGGGGGGCTCGGCGGACTGCAGAGGCGGTTCTGGGGGAGGTGTTGGTGGGAACATCTCTGGCTCAGGGGGCATGGGTGGAGGGGCAGCGCCCGGAAACAGCAATGGTTTTGGGAATGGTGGAGGAGGGGGGCCAGGTGCGGGACTGGCCCTAGACGGTGTTTGCAGGGACTTCATACGCAATGTCTGCAAGAGAGGGAAGCGCTGCCGCTTCAAACACCCAGACTTTAATGAAGTGCCAGACCTGGGAGTGCAAAAGAATGAGTTCATCTTCTGTCATGACTACCAGAACAAGGACTGCATGCGCTCCAACTGCCGCTTTGTGCACGGGTCTAAAGAGGATGAGGACTATTACAAGAAAACAGGAGAGCTGCCCCCCAGACTACGAGGGAAGGTTGCGGCACGACTTGGCCTCTCCCTGATGGATCTCCCTCTCAGCCGAGGCGAGGTTCCAATCTGCAGAGACTTCCTTAAGGGGGAATGCCAGCGAGGAAACAAATGTAAATTTCGCCATGTCAAAAAGGACTATGAATATGAACCTTCAAGAGCTGGGGTGGGTGGGGTCGTGGGGCAGGGAGCCATTGGGATGGTGAACACAGGTGTAGGGATGGGTGGAGGAGGAGGAGGCGTCTGTGGAGGAATGCAAGGACTTGTTGGAGGTGGGGGTAACATGATGGGGACAGGCTGCCCCAGCCTGGGCAGCTGCAGAGATGCAGGTCTGTCTGGGGTAGGGGGCATGGGCGGAGGTGGAATGAGCGGTTGTCTGTCCATCGGTTCTTCAGGACAGCGGCGGTATGACAGAAGCTCCGTGTATGACCCGCTGCTCGAATGTGGGCTGTTTGATGCCGGTTCTTTGGAGGTGTCTATGGATCACACTGCTCTACAGCTGAAGAGGCGGCGGTTGGAGGGGCTTCGACTGACCGATGGGAGCGGAGGAGGGCACTACGAGTTGGGTATTCAAGCTGCTCTGCCACCTCGTCCTCTGGAGTACAGATTCCTGGAGGAAGAAAATTCCCTGCTGAGGAAGAGAGTAGAAGAGTTGAAAAAACAGGTTAGATGAACTGATTTATATTACTTGACTGTTGTATAGCTTGAACAACAGGTAGGCACAGATCAGTGTTTTTTTTGTTGTATGTAATGTGGGATTGTTCAATTTAGATATATTTTTTTTTACTATTTAGAGTTTAAAATGTTTAAAAATGCCCAGACACCTAAAATAATTACCTTTTTTTGAATATCAAATCTCCATGCAACTTTGATGTTGTACAACTTGTGCAGAGCAATTTCAACTAGATGAATTGTTTTTAGTATGTCACGGAAACAAAATCTAGAAAATAAGTCTGGAATGTTTTAAAATGAGAACATCATAAGCAAATCTGTAAAAGATGACATGAAGGTTTCTCCTGAAGTGATTGGTAATGTGAAAAGAAATATTTTGATTATTGAGATTATAGAGCAGAGCATTCAGAGTTACATAGGAATATATTTGTCATTGGTTTAGTTGCTGTTGAGGAGAACTGTCAGAAAAAGACAAAACATTTGCAAACCTCAGGGATGAATTCCTTAAAAAGTCTAATGAAAGAACTTATTTGATCTTATGTTTGTACTGCTTTTTACTCACAGTATTTTCTGAGTCATGTTTTGTGTGTTTTAATCTCAGGTTTCCAATCTCATTGCCACCAATGAGGTCCTCCTGGAGCAGAACGCCCAATTTCGGAGCCAAGCCAAGGTGATGACTCTGTCCTCCACACCTGCTCCCACTGAGCAGAATCTGGCGCCCCCTGTGGGTGCAGTAAGCTCCTACAATCACAGCATCGCTCAGACCCACACCACCCTCAGCAGTGCCGGGCTGCAGCCTCGGCCCGTCACTCAGCAAGACCTGGTGGCTCCCACCGGAGCCCCTGCTGCTCCGCCCACTAATGCGGCCCCACCCACTGCTCCTCCGCCGCACCTCAACCCAGAGATCACGCCACTCTCTGCTGCCCTCGCACAGACCATCGCTCAGGGAATGGCGCCACCCGTTTCCATGTCCCAGGTGGCGGTATCCGTGGCACCGGTGGCCGTGTCCATGACCCAACCTTTGCCTGGCATCACTATGAGCCACGCTACCACCCCGATGGTATCGTATCCCATCGCAAGCCAAAGCATGAGGATCACGACCCTGCCTCACTGAATACATGTTGAACCCTTCAGTCAGACTCTAGCGTCCTAAAGAGAAATTTTTTACTTTTTTTTGTGTGTGTGTTTGGGACTAAAGTTATGAAAAAACTGAGAAATGTGAGATGTGGACACATTTATTTCCCAACAGGAAGACAATATGAAGAGTTATTTCTGTGTTGCATGGCAGCGTTATAAGTATCAGTTTCCTGCAGACTGACAGATCTGTGAGCTGTCAAAAAGCTCTATGTACCACAGGCGAGATTTTCTCCCAGAGATGTCAACAAACTCAAAGTGTGAACTTTTCCTTAGTCTAAGAAGATTCCTGTTCCTCCATGTTTCCACACAGAATAAAACAGTCTGTGTTTATATTTTTGTGGCTTGAACTGTTGTAAATTAATTTTGGTACTTTAAAAAAAATCTTTAACAACCACTTAGAGGAGTGCTGTTTTGTTTCTCTATGTTGATCAATTTTAATGCTTATAGAAGTTTTAATTTCTTTAATTGGTAGGTGCAGACAGCTAAGTCAACTGTAAGCAGACATGGTTTCAAATAGCAAATGCTTCCAAGATCCTGTTGCCTCAGTTGTTTGGGTGGAGTCATGCTGTGTAAACTTAAACATAATCTCTTTTTCTTCAGGAGCTTGAGATCCGTCTTTCCTTCAAAAAGCTGTTACATTTATCCGTGTCCTCTGAGTGTCTTCATAACCATGGAAAATTGTGAGATCCATCAGATTCTGCAGACTTTGTAGGGTTTCACTTTGCTTTTTTGAATGAAATTTTATTTAGAAATGTGTTTTAATCACTCCTCTAAAAGGGTATAAGCAGCTTTTTAGGACACTAAAAAAACTTTGGTTGAAAGAGAACAAGTTTTTAAAAGCAGTCGTGGACACTGAAAACACATTTTAGTACTTTAAATGTCACATTCACAGAGTTAAGTTAAAAGCAAATCTTAATAGTTGACCTGGAAAATTTGTCATTCACACTATTGATGGGGGTGGAAAAATTAGCAAGTAACTGTTTTTTTCTAACCATGATTGCTTGTAAACATGCTAAACTTGGCTCTTCCTTCCTTAATCGTCTCGTGTTTAGTGTCTGCTCACCAGATGTGACTGCCAAAGAGCAAATGAGTAAGCATGAGTTATCATCTCCCTGTTTGTTTTTCTTACATTGGGTAAACTACTCAACTGAAAAGACATGTTTTTGGTGTATATTCATTCACCCAGCTTTACCGTTATATGCAACAAGTTGTGCTTCTGTGTAATTTAATCTTAGTGTAAATATATCTGTGCATTTGTTAAAAGGACATCTAAACGCAATTAATTTGGTCTTTATGACAGAGTGGCCAAAAGAAAACTATTGCCGAGAAAAAGTCAAATGAAGTCCCTTCAGCTTTCCACAATTGTAGAGGCCACAGAAAACACAGAAGAAAGTCGGACGAGACAAAACTTAACTTTTTCCTAGATGTAGTGTGGTGGAAACCTAAAACTGTAAACCACCGTGATATGACAGCGGCAGCATCATGCTGTGAGGTTTGTTTGACTCTAATAGGGACAGAAACGCTGACCAGAGGTGATAAGAAGATGGATGAAGAGTAATTCATGATTATCTGGAAAATAATCCTCCTAGAAACTGCAAAACACCTGAGAATGAGGTGTTAGTTTGCCTTCCTCAAGCAAATGACACCAAATACATACAACATATCTCCTTACACCCACATTCATGTATTACAATTACAAATTCATAGGTTTGACTGGCACTCAATGACCTAACTGAAATTTAACTCAGATTCTGTGGGAAGTCCTAAACTACTACATGAAAAGAGACTAACTGTACTTGTAACAAAGTACAGTTGCAACAAAACATAGTTCTAAAGTACTGCTAAATGGGGGCTGAATACATGAAAAGTAAAATCTTTTAATTTTTTAAGATTTTACTTTCATCATGATTCGCAATTTTTGTTGGTCTGACACAAAAAAGCCCAATGAAACTTATGTTTTATATACCATGCTAAAACATTAATGGGCTACGAATACATTTGCAGGGCTCTACAGCGGCTCTTGAGCTGAACTAGAGGTGGGACCCGGGCCCTCAAATGACACTCTACTTTGTGCCCCTGAAGTGGGCAGCGTGACGCAGCATCGAAAAAGTCTATGATGCATTTTTTTTTTTTTTGGGTTGCCGTGGGCGTGTTTTCATCCAGCTAACGGGACGTGGGTGGGGCACGGAACTTGGTACTTTCTCTGTTCTCGTGTTCATCCAGAACAACTGCGTTATACAACCGATAATAAGCATGTTTTAATGCTAATGTTCTGATGTACTGGTAATAATGTCCGCAGTGGTTTAGCTAGCTGCGGAATCTGAAGTTCACGTGCAGCCCGTCAGTTTGTTCCAACGGTCTCTGACGTTAGAGATGAAACTTTAGCCGTTAGGCTCGTTCCTACATCTTTCCAACCGAGTACTTCTCATTCAGCTCGTTAACAGGGATACACCAGAAAAAAAATGCAGGACGACAAGCCGGAGTCGACCGAAGCCAAGGGCGCCGAGGGTCCGGGCGCAAGCGGCGCCGGGGACAAATCTTTAAGTAACGTGAGAGAAGCAGAAACCACCAAACCCAAAGGGATCAGCGCCGTGGCTGTGCTGTGGACCTTCGGAAAATGTCTGAGCGCCTTGCTCCCCGTCTATCTGGCCGGGTACTATCGAGTCAGCACCGGCCTGCTGGTGTGCGGCATGATGGTATACACGGGATGGAAACATGCTCGAGAGGCGAAGGAAGAGCGTCTGAGGTCGGCTATGCAGTTGTTGGACGACGAGGGGGAGTACACGTCCATGAAATCATCCAAAATCAGGAGAGACCTCCCTGCATGGGTAAGAAACAACATCAAAACCTCTCAAGATAGCAAAAGCTGTCAACAGTAATAAACCCCCCCACCCCTCGGTTCACTTTGACCTGGAGTAACCTCTGCTTGAAGGCATATGATCTAGAACAAGACTCTAAAATCATATCATTGAGGATATCATTATCACAGGATGATTTCCTAGATAAATAACCAAATCAGAGCCTTTTGCATACCGTGTCACACCATAGATCACTTACTATTTTTATAACATCTTCCATCAATTCTCTTTTTTAAATAAATAAATGCATGCAAACAATGTGCAAAATAATTGTTTCCACATTTTTTAATCAAATTCCTTCTGCAGAGGTTTTTGTTTGCTTTGCATAACATTTGTAAGTTAGAAAAACAGCAACAACACAACACATGCAAGCTTTAATGACCAGATTTCATTATCAAAGATCTTTATGGAAAATGTGAAACACTTCAACTGAAAACCTTTGCAACTCATATGTGACTTGGGCAATTCTGAATAAATGCTAAAATCGCTCAAAATTCACCCATTTGCCATAGTGTTTTCTAATGTAATTAACCCATCAGAATGATTCTTGTGCCGCCTGTGATATCATCAACTAAAATACGCACAAAGCAGGATTATCAGTCTATTCTTTAATACGTTTTTTATCTTTTGTGTTTTGTAAAATCCTACGATGGAACTTCATATTTAATTACCGAGCTGAGCTGTTCTTGTCAGTGTACAGTTTTAGAGGAAAAACAAACAGCACTCGATAGTATCTTCAAACACTTTAATCGTTCCGCGGCTGCAGTTTAAACTTGTCTTGGGGATTTCTGCTGCAGGCGATGCAGATTTATACTTGCTGCTTCTCAGTGCTTGGAGGCAAAGCTATAATGCAGAACCCACATGTGCCTGATTTGACTCAAAGCATGGTGCTACACCCAGATGAGGTTGCTATGGGTTCCTTTCGTGATTTCCGTGATTGTTTGCACAACCAGGCACCATGCCACTTTCCATTAAAGTATTAAATAAGTTCTTTTCTAGATTGATTTCGACTCAACTAACATCATAAATTCAGATTCACCTAAAAACAAAAACACAATGAAATATTAATAGGGAAAACATTACATACACTTAAAATGGCCATACAGTCTTCCTGTCTCTTATCAGAGATAATGCATATCTTCCAGTGTAAGATTTGTGCTGGGAGCTGTTGTATCAACATTCTTCATGTTGTTTTGAAACAGTTTGCTTTCAGGCGTGTCTGAGGGTACCTGGTGAGGTTTCCTGACATTCTCTCTTACTGAATCATTTCCCCATCCTGGCATGTGTTTTTGTTTTTGTTTTCAGGTCAACTTTCCAGACGTGGAAAAGGTCGAATGGCTGAACAAGGTGAGATAATGCATGATCTGCTTTACTTCATATTTTTAATGTGTGACGTTAAGTCCTTTTTTCAAGTTCAACAAGCACGTTTGTTTATCCAGTAAACCAGCTGCCCTGCTGATTGAAAGTTGACAGCATGTGGTCGGTTATTAGATGGTGCTAGCTGACGGACGGTAGCAGAGCTCCTGCTGCTGCTGCCATGTCCCTGTGAAGGCCACACCCCTAGTATAGGTACTGTACTGCAGAAACCAGGCCCTGCTCCAGGCAGCCCTCTCAACATTTCCATTCCATTGCAGCCAACCAGGCTGACAGGAAGGGGGAGGAGTTTTTCATTCCCTTGAAACTAAAAAAAGAAAAGCTGCAGCCCCTTTGTGCTTTCGGCCCAGAGAAACTAAGGCCACTTGTATGCACATTGGAAAAATAACATTTTTTCCAGTTAAATGAACCACGGGATCTGAGTGTCTCAACAAACAAAGCTCTGTTTTGAGACTGCTTATTTGAGGACCGGTCAGCAGTTTGTCTTTGTCCTCCACAGGAGTCGGTTGCTGATGACTCACTCCCTACTTATGCCAGACTATAACTATCTGCATTTTTTTCCAGAGCCACAGGGGCATAAAGCCAAACACTGCCTCTGCCTTTTGATTCTTTCCTTGGAGGAATTGAACAAAACTAACAAAACTTTTAACAACTTAGTAAATCTGCCACCTGCAGGGCATTTACTGTTAATATTAAAATGAGTTTCTACATGCATGTAGAAACTGCATGTCATAAGTGGGTTAACAGTTGGGAAGGCTCTACGCTTGCCAGTTGCCGCCGTCATTCTTCTATTATTGCTTGTGGCCACTGAAGCATTTGACAAATAGTTTTGTTATTAGATAGCCAAACCCCAAAGCTCACTTATCACAACAGAGACAGCAGTCTGAGGATATGTATGGCTGATTTTCACATGTAAATCACATTTCTACCATGTGCTCAATTTTCTGTCCAGGTACTGCAGCAGGTGTGGCCGTTTGTGGGCCAATACCTCGAGAAGCTGCTGATGGAAACAATCGCTCCGTCTATCCGAGCTTCAAGCGCTCACCTCCAGACGCTCACTTTCACCAAAGTGGACATGGGAGACAAGGTGATGGCATCAAGAGTATAGAGCAGGGGTGGCGAACTCCAGGCCTGGAGAGCCGCAGCCCTGCAACTTTTAGATGCGTTTCTACATCAACACACCTGAGTCATATAATGAGGTCATTAGCAGAACTCTGGAGAACTTGACTGCACTTAGGAGGTGATTCAGCTACTTGATTCAGCTGTTTTGGACCAGGGAGACATCTAAGAGTTGCAGGGCTGCGGCTCTCCAGGCCTGGAGTTCGCCACCCCTGGTATAGAGCGTCCTGCAAAAGTCTTCGTAGGACTTTGAAGGGTTTGATATTATCAACAGTCAAGAAGCCCATGGTAGCTCGTGAGTTATCCAACAGCTCAGGCTGGATAATTTGTTGACAGTCAACTATGAGTTGTTGGAAAAAAAAAAAAAAAACTCATATGGGGTTCTGTTTGACACAAACCATGTAGAGGGCAGATCAAGCATTGAAGAAAGTGATCTGTTCAGATGAGACGAGTAACTAACACTTCACAAAACCCTCAGCACACTAATCACACAGTGAAATATGATAATTGGCAGCTTCATGCTGTGGGGGTGCTGTTCTTCTTCAAAGACAGAAAAACTAGATGGAATAGATGGGAAAATGAAATGAGCTAGAGTGGACTATGACCCTAAAGAAGCACACATTTATGTAATCCATTTGTGCCAAAGCTTAAAAATCGATGTTCACAGAAAAAATCTCCTTCTTTCCTGACTGAGCTTGAGCTACTTTGAATATGAAGAATGAGCAACGAATCCAGTCTCTACATCATCAATGCTGGTATAGACAAACACCAAATCCTTGCATCCGTAATTCAAGCAGAAGTTTTTTGTACAATACAAGGCATTGGCTGAATAAAGATGCAAGCAACAATTTTCATATTTTTCCTTGTGAAACACAATGTGTCAGTCTTCTGCATTAAGTCCCAGAAAAAAAAAGGCTTTGTGTTTGCAATGTGACAAATATGAAAAAATTGAAGGCGTATGAATGATTTTGCAAGTCACTGTAAAAATTCTATGACATGACTTTATTCACTAATGAAACATTTGTTTAAAAAACATCTGTGCTCCCTGTTTGCTCCAGGCCATGAAGGTGGTGGGCATCAAGGCACACACAGAGAACGACAAAGGACAGGTCCTGCTAGACCTCTACATCAGGTAACTGCTTCTCTTTTCTTCTGGTGTCTGGCAGCTTGTTGTAACAACGGCAGTGTTCCCCTTTTCTCAGTTACGTTGGAAATGTGGAGATCAATGTCGAAGTGAAAAGATACTTTTGCAAGGCGGGAGTCAAAGGAATTCAGGTTTGTCGTTTTGTCCAGCTTTAAAATAAATTAATGCCTATTAAACAACATGGAGTAGAAGGTTTCCAATTAAACCTTTGTGTTTTTCTGCCACTAGCTACATGGGATGATGCGAGTGATTTTGGAGCCTCTGATTGGAGATGTGCCCATAGTGGGTGCCGTCACCATGTTTTTCATCCGTCGGCCTGTAGGTCTATTTAGAGTCACCTCTATTTGTCCTTTTCATGCTGCTCAATAACCTCACTTTGATGCGACTATCATGTGTCCCTGTGTAGTCTCAAAGCTTTATCTTGCTATTGATTCTCTGTCAGATCTGATTGACTTGCTCTTTGCTCAGCATTCTCATTTCTTCCCAGAAACTGGACATCAATTGGACTGGATTGACCAATTTATTGGACATTCCTGGACTAAAGTAAGTCATCCTGAGAAAGACGTTTTTGGATTTTACTCAGCTATAGGGAGTTTATTTTTATTAAGAAACATTTTAACATTTGAAACATTTCTTCTTTTTCTTCTGGTAATGAAATATCAAACTGTAATCTGTTACAGTGTTATGTCAGACAGCATGATTATGGACGCCATTGCTTCATTCTTGGTGCTGCCCAATCGTCTTGTTGTCCCACTCGTCCCTGGTTTACATGTGGCTCATCTACGCTGTCCGCTACCCAGGGTAAAGCCTCTCTTCCTGCATGTTTTACATTAGTTCACATCCCAGGATAAAAAATATTATTTTGCTCTTGTTTTCATTCTCAGGGTGTGGTGCGCATCCACCTGCTGGAGGCACAGACTCTCGTTGCCAAAGATAACTACGTGAAAGGGGTCATGGCAGGCTTATCTGACCCATATGCCATATTAAGGGTGGGGCCTCAGACCTTTACCTCCAAACACATCGATAACACAGATTGCCCCAAATGGGGAGAAATGTATGAGGTGAGAAAAAGGACACGTTTTTGAGGCATTTAAGATTTATGCAATACCCCTTCAGCATAAAACAGGATCGTGTTTGGATCATTCTGGAGGTTAATTCCTGCTTTCTTCCAAAATCTATTCTAACTTGATTGAGATCATCTAGCTATTGATTTGAGATGAAATTGAAGAATTTGGAAGTAGCTTTCCTTTCTGGAGAGAGTAAAGCCACTCTCTCAGGAGTGCAGGACTTTACGGCTCGGCTCATTGAAGAGATCCAGCTCTTTCAACAAATAACTATGAAACAGACCCACAGCATGATGCTATCACCACCATGCTTGACAACTAGTATGGTTTAGCTTTTAAAACCCTCTACTTAATCCTCCTGTCATTCTTTGGGTCATTGTGGCCAAACTGTCCAAAAATCTTTTAATCTGACCATCAAATCTGTCTCAAAGAGGATTTTGGTTTGTTCATGTGGGCTGCTTTAAATTTTAGTCAAGCAAAGCAGGCACTTCCTTTCTTCTTCTGCAACCTGAATTGCTTTCACAAAGCTGTTCAAATCTTATGGACTATACTCAAAAGTCAGAAATTTGATATCCATGCTCTTAAGGAATGTATGGTAAACTTTTGACCACAACTATTTTCAATACTTCATCAGTTTAAAGAATTTCATTTCGCTTGGACTCGTTCTGTGTTGAAAATGTTCATTTTTCATTCATATGTCACACCGACAGCTCCCAAGTAAATCCCTCTGTCAGTCCTCATGCCATTATGTGTGTGTTGTATGTAAGGTTATTGTCCATGAAGTGCCGGGTCAAGAGCTGGAGGTGGAGGTTTATGACAAAGACACAGACAAGGATGATTTCTTGGGAAGGTACACGCAGAAAATTCATGTCTTTGTTTTGCATTGTTAAATCTGTCATGCTCACTTTTCACCATTCATTTGTCACCAATTGCAAACAGTAGGGAAAAAGCTCTAAATATTAGCTTGGCTGTTATGAGCTGTAATGAATTGTTAGCGGTATTATGTTATGTCTTATTTTTCTGCAGGACCAAATTAGATCTGGGTATTGTGAAAAAGTCCATAGCGGTTGATGATGTAAGTGATAAGCCTTTAGAACGTCGACTAAGTAGTCTATAAACATATTTTATAGACAATTATCAGAATGCAAACATGTGAGTGCACTCCTGTTTCTAGTGGTTCACTTTGAAAGACACTCCATCTGGACGCGTTCATTTCAAGCTAGAGTGGTTGGCCTTGCAGCCTAACACTGAACAACTTGAGCAGGTTGGAGCCTTTCTATTTAAACAAAAATGCAAAAATTAATCATCTGTTCCAGCCTGTATTTTTCTTCTCGGAGTCTTAACAATTCAAAAAATGTTTGTGAAATTCACCCAGGTCCTAAAAAGGAATAAAAGCATCACCAGCAAGAACTCCAACCCTCCCTCTTCTGCTATCTTGGTTGTGTATCTCGACAAAGCTGAGGCACTTCCCGTGAGTCAAATATCTCTGCCCTCTCTGCCCACATACGTGCGCCGCTCAGAGCTGCTTCCTGTGTGGTTAAACTGGGGCAGAACTGGAGCTGCCATCTGTCTTACATTCCACATCTTTGTTGTGTTGGTCTCCAGCTGCTGTATCACTGTTTTGTTGTGGAAGAATTCACCTTACATAGGTCAACACTGCTGCACACACTATTTGAGTTCATGTTAATATTTGGTGGCATAACCGACAGCAAAGGAAACAGCTATGAGAGTCACACCTAATCATTGTGTGTGTGTGTGGGGGGGGGGGGGGGTTGTTGCTGTTAAGCACACTTCCTTTTTTACCATGGAGAATAACTCATTTCTGTTACTATGGTAGCCTCAAAAACACACAAAACCATAGACCTGCCCACATTTTCAGATTTATGTGATCTAGACGCATCTTAATAAAGTAGGATATCATAGAGAAAAATGTTTTTCAACAATGCCATTAAAACACATAAATTGATTATTTTCATTTGTTTGTCAATGAAAATGAAAACAAAATTCTGTTTCTCAGCAACAGATCATATTAGACAAATAAAAAGGGTTTTTAATGGAAAAATCTGGGTCTGCTGAAAGATATGTTCATATTCTGCACAAAATATAAACTCATACTTTTTGTGTAAAGGAAGCCCAAGTTGCTCTATCCTTCAGCTCATCTTTATTGTTGGGTATTGTGTCACTCATCTTCCTCATTCTTCCTCCATGATTGATGAGGGCATAATATCACATTTCTGCTCTGAAAATCTCAATGTAATATTCTAATTTACTGATAAACTAAATTAGTGTTTTTATTAGATTTAAATATCAAAATGACCAGAAATCAAAATTCTATTTGTAATGTTTCCATATCACTTTTTGATTTCAGTTTATGAAATATATCAACTTGTTGAAGATATTTTAATTTAGTGGGATTTGTTTCTTTTTTGTTTCCTTGTTGCTGTGCTCTTGCTCAAAATGTCTTTATGTATCTTACTGTGTTCTTATTTTGCTAAAACTTTAGATGAAGAAGGGAAATAAGGAGCCCAATCCCATGGTGCAGGTATCTGTGCAGGGAACCACCAGAGACAGCAAGGTGAAATTGCTGCAATAACTAACTGAACTACTATAGATGGGATAATTTTTCTGCATTGTAAATATAGTTGTTGTTTTTTTTTTTTTGCTCTTTTAGATTTGCTACACCACCGTCAACCCAGAGTGGGAGGAAGCTTTTACTTTCTTTATCCGAGATCCTCGCGCTGAGGACATAAATGTTCAGGTAAGAGCCATTTTATTTTGTTGTGAATGTTTTGTAAAATCTGTGTGCTGCTGCCATTCTTGGTCAGGATTCTCTTGTAAAAGAACATTTTAATCTCAATAGGAATTTCCTGGCAAAATAATAGTTATTAAATAAATTTTAAAAAAATTGGATGTGAAGCAAATGTAATCTGATATCAGTGAATTGGTCATTATCGTAATTTGGTCTTCTTTTATCAGGTGAAGGATGCTGACCGTGTGCAGACGTTGGGCAGTTTGACCATCCCTCTGTCCCGTGTACTGGAAACTTCCCATCTTTCTCTAGACCAGTGGTTCCAGTTGGAAAACGCTGGATCTGCGAGTCGCATCTACATCAACGCAGTTCTCAGGGTGAATAGTTGGGCTGATTGTTTATCCTGCTCTATATTCTATAAAATGTCAAACTCACTCTTGACATTTTGTGCTATCTCTCTTTTTTCCTTTTTTTTCCCCTGCGCAACACAGGTCTTGTGGTTAGATGAGGATCGTATTTCAGCTGAGGTCTCTTCTAATTTGGCAGCTGGACTTTCGAAACAATTGGCTCAGCAGTCCTCCCCTCATCCCAGCTTTGCTACTGAGGTAATGAAATACAATGCAATTGAATATCATTTCCCAAGCAAACAGAAAAGCTTATGTTGTGTTTGTATTCAGGGACTGCTTCGAATTCACCTACTGGCAGGTCAGAATCTTGTTCCCAAAGATAACCTGATGGGTGGAATGGTGAAAGGCAAGAGTGACCCATATGTCAAGCTCAACATCGGAGGTGAAACATTCACAAGTCAAGTTATAAAAGGCAATCTGAACCCAACCTGGAATGAGATGTATGAGGTAAATGTCTGTTAACTAAAGTTGTCCTGATTAGGATTTTTTGTTCCATGTGTCTCAATCCAGTACTTGAAAATGATAGACATATATACAGAAGAACAACACGTAATGTTTCATTAACTTTGCAGGTTCCAGGTTTAGTATTATGCAATGTGCTCATTTAAAAATGAACATGAAGCAATAATTTTCATGTTGAAAGCATTATGACTTTTTTCTGTGTAGGTTGTTCTGACCCAGCTCCCTGGTCAGGAGCTGCACGTGGAGGTGTTTGACAAAGACATGGATATGAAAGATGACTTCATGGGAAGGTAGCTCTGCATCTTTCACTGATATTGTTTTCTAATTAGATTTTAAATGATCCCTTTTTAATAATTCATTTTATGATTTGCAGGCTGAAGATAAGTCTAAAAGATATCACTGACTCCCAGTACATGGACCAGGTGGGAGTTTTGTTGGAAATTAAAAAGCTGAAATTAAACAATGTTTCATCAGTATTCTTATCTCCAGATTTATTATGTACTTTGGTGAAAAATGAAGCATGTAATTTCTTACATGTCCACATGAAGGAGTTTGTTCCAAACAGAACCATTTGTTCCCATATTGAAGTGTTTTGTCTATTCATCAGTGGTACACTCTCAGTGATGTGAAGACTGGTCGAGTTCACCTGGTCTTGGAATGGGTTCCAACTTCTTCAGAACCAGATGGGTTGGACCAGGTTAATATGTTCTCAGTTAAAAATCACTTCATTACAAGCTTTTCTTTTAAAATAACAATAATAAAAATACTTATACTAATATTTTCTGTGGCTTCAGGTCCTTCAGTTCTACTCCAGACAATCCTACCAGAACAAGACAGTACCTTCAGCCGGTCTCCTGTTTGTGTATGTCGAACAAGCAGATGGCTTACCAGTGAGTCACTTAGCAATGTTTTGGTGAATAATTGGATAAAATTGGCAGTTAGCTTAGGAACTATCATAGAAAAATCATTATTTTTCTCTGTCTTTAGGTGAAGAAAAGTGGAAAGGATCCAAAAGTAGGAGTGGAGTTAAGTCTTGGAGAAATGTCTCGTAAAACTACAGTAAGATCAAAAACCCCTATCATATATCCCTATTTTGGCTTGGTTGTTTAGTTTGGCTCATTGCTTTATTTGTTGGTCATTTCTTGCTGATTCTTCCATCTCTGAAGGTGTGTGATCGTACAATCTCACCTAAATGGAATGAGGCATTCTGCTTCCCTGTTCGTGATCCAAGAAAGGAGATTCTTATTCTTAAGGTGAGAAGTGAGACACATAGCTTGACAGAGAGTTTTCTTATGGATTAATACTTTTAAGCTAACATGGGACATTATGAATTGTCTTCTTTTAGCTCTCTCACAGCTGGACCCTGCCTATTGGCTCTCTGATTGTCCCTGTCAGAGAGTTGTTAGCTGAACCAGACCTGGTCTTGGATCAGTGGTTCCATTTGGATGGAGCCTCACCTGAAAGTCAAATCCTCTTAAGAACTGATCTCAAGGTAGGATAGTCTGAATTTGTTTTGTCTAAATCTTTTGGGGGGGGGGTTCACTTCCAATAGGTCCACCTCTCTGTCTTTAATTAATCTTCCATTTTGTGGTGGTAGCTAACGCTCCTATCATACTGTTGCCTACATAGCTTGCATTTCTGTGGAGTGGTCCAACGCGCAAGCATTTAGTAAAATGGCTCTACATGAACAGAAAATACATAATACTGCCCCTTTAAATATGAAATGAGTAAAAAAAACAAGAAGTATCGTTACATCAAAAGTATCTTACCCAATCCTGACATACTGCACAGCACAGACAACATGGTGAATGCTATCTCAATCAACTGTTCTATCAATAGCAACATGCATGCATACTTCCGATAGGACATAAAGCTTGATGTTTCCCAAGATGCACTTCATTTACTCATGTTTAGAACTATTAAATGTGTGTTTCCCAGCTTACATGACATGATATTGAACAATATAGCAGGGTTGAGAAAATATTTTCTCAGGCTTTTAAAGGACTTTTTTGGGCTCTTGCTTCTTCGGTTGAGAAATGTTTGTTTTTCTTTTGGGGCTCCAGTAAATCTAATTAGCAAATTATTTTTACTTAACCTAATTACAGATGTTGGTTCCTACCAAGTGTCCTGTTGCTACTGAAAAAACTAAAGTCTCTGTAGTGTCAGACCCTACTCCAGCAAAACGCAGGCCAGAGACAGACACAATCCTCAGGTAAAATAATTCAGAAAAGTTTATTTTCACTTATTTTACTTAAGTACCTCTTGAAGTTGATTCAATTTTGCTGCTTCTTTGTTATTTAGGTCAGCTTCAGTGGACACTCCTCCTGTGGAAACTATTGTTCCCTCAGTGCCTTTGGATGAGGAGGTTCATGAAGTAAAGGAAACTGCAGCTGATGTGAAGGAAGATAAAGTGGAAGAATCACCGAGCCCGGCTGTGACACAACCCCCTCACACATCCCCAGACCTCACCTTTGCCAGTGAGGTAACATATATAAATCGAGCTCAAAAACATTGTATTATTGCATTTAAGACAAACGACACAACAAGCTTTAATTGAATATAAATCAATTACCAACAATGTATGTCATTCCTACAGGGACTCCTGAGACTCATCCTGTTGGAGGCTCAGAGTCTGGTTGCTAAAGATAACATTATGGGTGGCCTGAAGAAGGGCAAAAGTGATCCCTACGCAAAGATCAGCGTTGGTGAGGTCATGTTTAAAAGCGCTGTGGTGAAGGAGAATCTCAACCCAGTCTGGAATGAGCTCTACGAGGTTTGTCTTAAACAGCAGTGCATGTTTTGACTTTATAATGACTCACACACTCATTCAAACTGCTGTGTGTGTCCTCAGATGGTGCTGAGGCCTCAGTCAGGTCAGGAGGTGCAGGTGGAAATGTTTGATAAAGATATGGACAAAGATGACTTCTTGGGCAGGTGAGGCTGACAGTCTTATCTGCATTTTTATGAAGCTCAGTAAACATATGTTTACTGTTAGTTACTTCTCCACAGAAAATAATATTAAAATCATAAAACATGTAGAAGATGAGAATTTAAAATTAAATACTAACAGAACTTAGAGGGTGATGTCTTATTAGAATATATAGCATTTCTTTTCTTCTATTTATAGACTAACATTTCCTTTGAAATAGAGTTGCCCAATATATCGATTAGTAATCATTATCGCAGTATCCCAAATGCAAAGGACTGATTTGATGCATTCATTGATCATATTTTCTGCTAATATGATAGACTAATTACACTCAATGACTACACTGAATGTGTATTTGTAGTGGTTGAGATGATAAAGCTAACAGATAATGGAATAGATGGCATATAATCAATACCAATCAGTATGACTGGATTAATTATAATCCAATTATTTGGTTAGATTTTCTCAGTAAGAGTATCAGAATTACATATTTTATCTGACATATATCTGACATTGTGCAGTCCTAGTGTGAATAACCTCTCTTATTTCATATTATTAAGAAGATGGCTTTATTTTGTTTTTATATTATATGTGTTTATTTATATGATCATATTATACATTATGTTCTTCATTCTCAACAGGTTCAAAATAAGTGTTTCGGACATCATCCGCTCTCAGTTCATTGATCAGGTTTGTGTTCTTCTTTGTACAGTGTTAATAAATCCTCCTGGATGCATTTATGGATGCAAATAATTGATGCCTGTAAATAAATAATTCTGTTTCAGTGGTACACCCTGAATGATGTGAAGTCCGGTCGCGTTCGTCTCATTTTGGAGTGGGTCCCAACAGTGTCCTGTAATGACAATCTTGAACAGGTTAATATACTATTTATTTATTCAATTTTTTTTCTATTATTATTCTATTTAATGATTTTTTTTTAGTTCATTTCAATACAGCCCCACTAATCAGTGGACTAGAAATCAGAATAGCCTAATTTTCTCTTGATTAGCTCTGATTAATATTTGACAAATTAGACACTGAAAATGTTGTTGTTGCTTTCCTCTTCATTTAATCTGTCAAATAAAAGTGTTTGTTATTTTTGCAAACATTAACTGACAGTACATGCCTTGATGCATAATTTGGGGTTTCAGTAAAACATTAAATAAAGGAGAGGGACATCCTCGTTCCTCGTTCATGCCTTAACGAGGATAACATTGTAATTCCTTCATATTCTGATGGATTCAAAACTGCTCTGTCTGCCAAGGAGCCTGCTTTGCACTCTTCTTTTTTATGCTTTGGTCAAGACACAGCTGGTCAGACTTCAAAGAAAAGCTTAAAATGATTTTGTTATTGTATGTGGTCCTGAGTGCTGAGTCACTGTGATGCATTTCTATTTGATTTCAGGTGATGCAGCTGCAGTCTCTCCAGTCTTACCAGAACAAGGCTGTTCCCGCTGCAGCACTGCTTTTTGTTTACATGGACAGAGCACACTCATTGCCTGTGAGTCATAAAAAACTTCTTAGTAGGAACTACTGATTAAGGAACAGTTTTGAGGTTTTTGTGTTCAATCTGAAACCATAATTACTGAGAGGGAATACAAGCTCTTCTCATATTGGGATGTGTGTTGCAGCTTAAGAAGAGCGGTAAGGAGCCCAAAGCTGGAGCAGAGCTTATATTTGGGAATACAACTCACAGAACCAAGGTATGAAACAGCAAACTCAAGGAATAATCCACAATGTTCTATGACATAAATTTCTGTATTGTGGGTATTATATACTTTGCCACTACTTTAGTCAAACTTAATCAGTTTTAGCAGCCAAAGTACTACATTTCATCAATGTCTTTATCAAAATTCCTTAACAATAATGGTAAGCAATAGCTAAATAAAACCTTATATTTTTCAACATATAAAAGTAAGTTGCTTTACAAAAATAATACCAGACTTGATAGGAGTTAGGTACAATTAGAATAAAATTTCAAATATATTTTGAGAACAATGAGTTTATGGGGTATTTTATTCAACACTCTGCTTTCATCTACACTTTTCTGTCTGAAGGTCTGCGAACGCTCCAGATCACCACAATGGAGTGAGGCTTTCCACTTCTCGGTTCATGACCCCCACCAAGAGATGCTCATAGTGAAGGTGGATGTCTTAAATGTTTCAAAACACTAATAAGGTTTCTCCCAATATCAAGTGAATGGTCAAAGATCTAAGTTGTGTTGCTAATGTGTCCTGTTATCTACAGTTATCCAGTGCATGGGACCAGCCAATGGGATCGCTGGTGCTCCCTGTGAGGCAGCTGCTCTCTGAACCTCGGCTGGTCCTGGACCAGTGGATGCATCTGGACGGAGCTTTACCTGAAAGTGAAATCCTCCTCAGGGCTGAGCTGAAAGTATGACAACATTTACACGCCTAGATTTGCTCCATTCACCTCGCATAATAGAGACCAAGTGGATATTTGTTGTTGGCAGATCCTTGACACACGGTTGACAGAAGTTCCTCAGACATCTGCCGCTGCTTCAAAAGAACAGGATGCCCCCGTTCTCACTGAAAAGATACTCAAACCAGCTAAAGAGGAGGAAAAAAAAACAAAGTTGGCAACAAATGGGTGAGTTATTCATATTTGCTTTGAAGAATTTAAACTTTTACTGCTGAGATTTATAATGTAGTGAAAGTCAGAAATTTTATAGTTCAGCATTCATGTAGTTTTCCTGCAGATTGGCTTTTATATTTTCCAATTGTTCAATGTGTTTTCAGCTCTCCTGTTGTAGTCCAACCTACACACCCTGAATCCACACATGACGCATCCTATTCTCCTGCAGTAAGGCGCATTACAGAAAAGGCATCAGTAACTATGTCCTAAATGTTTACACTGTTTTAACTGAAATCATTTTCTGTCAGCCGGTGAAGAAACCAGCATATGCAGAAGAGCCTCCGATTGAGTCACACTCTCAGGTTGACAGAGACGTGGAGCCACAGCCAGCCCAAACTGAGGAGTGGGTTGAATTTGACTCACAAATATTTTGGAAAATATGAACTACAAGCAAAACAGACTGAAATAACAAATGTGTTTTTGTATTTATCTGTGAGTGTAGGACAGGTTTAGGAGGTCTGGCTCAGGCCACAGTTACAGGTCTACCCACTGACCCAGCACCACCAGCAAAGGTCACAGAAATCCCCAAAGTGGCTCCAAGTCTTCCACCACGCACAGTGCCGGGTCAGGACTTTGGTAAACAGGTGGGTTTGCTGACTATGTGAAGTTTAGAGTGACAGAATTAGCTTTCAACAGCTAATACTTAATGCATGTTAATGCTTCTAAACAAAAACACAAACTTCCATAAGCTGCCAGAAATTTTGGTGAATTTATATCTAGTGAATATAAATATTTTTTCTAAATTACCTTAGGTTGCAGTGTGTTGTGAATTGGTGCTCTACAAGGAAACTGAATTAAAGTGATGATATTACAATTGTGAAACTCATTTGTCCTTTCAATTATCCTCCTGTAGCATCTGATGCAGCTGGTTTTCAGTCTTCTTATCGTGTGCAGATATTATTGTGCCATGTTAGCTAGTAAAAACTCCAGACACTAAAGTAAGCATGAGCATTTAACAATGGATGAATCACTTATTTGTTTGCAACAGTCGAGCAACCATCCTATGTCAGTGACATGTAATGAAGATAAATTTCAGATTTTTTGTTGCTAATAATGAGCAACATTGTCTGTTTTAATAATTTATATCTTTCTCCTGTAGGGGGTGCTGAGGATCCACCTGCTGGAAGCCCAGAATCTCGTGGCAAAAGACAACCTAATGGGGGGCATGGTGAAGGGCAAGAGTGATCCTTATGTTAAAATCAATATTGGTGACAATGCTTTTAAAAGTCATGTCATCAAAGAGAACCTAAACCCAACATGGAATGAAATGTATGAGGTGGGCAGTTTTGTGATTCAAATATTGCAACTTTTGTTTCCTCTTTTGTTGTGTTTTTGAAGATGTGCATCTCTGCTTATTTAAACAGGTGGTTTTGAGTGGCCGCAGCGATCAGGACATCAAGTTTGAAGCATTTGATAAGGATATAGATTCAGATGACTTCTTAGGAAGGTGTGTGTCATGTAAAGTTTTTATAAATTACTGAAGGAGAAAAAAAGCTAGAGCTTTTTACAGTACAGAGAGAAATGACCAAAAGCATCCATATCTTTTGCACTTCTCCATATTATGCACTTATATTGTTACATCAAACTTCTATTTTGGCAGAATTTCTTTGTGATAGACCAATACAAAGTAGTACTTAGCTGAAGAGCGTAAGTTGTGCAGAACTTTAACTTAATTACAACAGGCTGAGCAGTGATCTATCCATCATTAGAAAAATTGAAAGAGTGGCACAACTGCAGAGCTACCAAGACATGACTGTCCTTCTAACCCAATGAGATAAACAGCCAACAGCAGATGGTGTGTTGACAGAGTGTCAAGTATTTTGCAGCAACTTTTCTTCCAGAATTTGTGGTTCTACAAACTATGGATTCAGAAGAGATGACTGCAAATACACATCACCAAGTTTTAGATTTTTATTTGTAAAATAGAAAAAGATGTATCATTTTCTTTTTTACTTCATAGTTACGAATCACTTTGTGTTCTACCACATAAAATATAAATAAAATACATTGAAGTTAATGGTTGTAGCATTGCTAAATATGTGAGATAGTTATATTACGGCACTGTAAAATCTTGTCAATCATATGTTTACAGATTCACTGTGAAGCTGAATGATGTCATCAGATCTCAGTACACAGATCAGGTTAGTCAGTAACTCATGATCCCGAGTCTCATCTTATGACTTCTGAACTTTGTATTGTTACATTGTTTAATGAAGGGTGTTGGTTTGCCTGTTTATCTCTGAATCTCTCTGTTGCAGTGGTTCACTCTGAAAGATGTGAAATCTGGACGAGTTCACCTGATTCTGGAATGGGTTCCTACTGTGTCAAACTCAGCAAGACTAGAACAGGTCGGCCCTCACAAATGGCTTTTTAGAGATTAGTGTTGAAGAACCATGCCAACAACATAAATTAATCTCTGTGGTTTATGTTTATAGGTACTGCAGCTTCAAACCCTGCAGTCATATCAGAACAAAGCTGTTCCGTCTGCAGCTCTACTCTTTGTCTACATAGAGGCGGCACACTCACTTCCAGTGAGTCAGCGGTTGTTTTTTTTTAATCATCACTGCTAGATAGACATTATTTAATGTAAAACCTAACATCAATCTATCTTTCTGATGCAGTTTAAGAAGAGTGGAAAAGAACCCAAAGCAGGAGTTGAGCTTGTTCTGGGTGAAACAACCTACAAAACTAAAGTGAGACTCTTAATACCTTCTACTCTCTCTGCTTGGAATGATATATGTTTATCCAGTAATGTGTTTGTCATCATTCCTCAGCTGTGTGACCGGAGCTCCAGTCCTAAGTGGAACGAATCTTTCTACTTCATCATCCATGACCCTAAGCGTCAGATGCTTGTGGCTAAGGCAAGACGATTTTTGTATGGTGTTGTGTAGTAAATAGGTTTACATTCAGCTGAAACTAATTAGCCCTCTCACTACATTGTAGTTGTCCAGTGGCTGGGACCAGCCAATGGGATCGCTGGTGATCACAGTTAAAGAGCTCCTCACTGCACCACAGCTGGTCCTGGATCGGTGGTTTCATTTAGATGGAGCCTTACCTGACAGTCAGATCCTGCTGAGGGCTGAACTCAAGGTGATGACATATATAAAATTATATTGGCATACTTCATCTTTATGCTTTTAGATATGATGACTACTACTGATAGTCTCATTTTGTGTCTAATAGATTCTGAGCTCCAAGATGGTGGAAATGATTGGCTCAGGGACTCTGCCCTGTGCTGCTCCTGCACCTGGAAATGGCCAGGTGAAGTTGTCTCTGTCATACACCTCAAAGGAGAAAAAGCTCATTGTGATCGTCCATGCCTGCAGGTGTGTCCCGAAACACTTATGTTTTTATGCACAGGTCAGTTTTTTTTAGAGGGTACAAGAGTTAAGCAACATGTTTTATACAAAAAAATTACAAATCTTAATGATTTCAATTGGTCAGCCTCAGTTTGTGAATGAGAATGTGGACAAAAGAAATGAATAACATAGTGAAAGACACATTTTTTTTTTTACTATATAAAACAGACACTCAAAAACATCCAGTTACATTCTTTCCAGAAATTAATAGCATCTTCATTTAAAAACCAAAAATATAAAAAAATTAAGATCTATAAAAAATACTTAATATACATTTATTAAAACTGGGTGTTTGGCTAGGTTATCAGTAAACTTGCCTCAATAGTGAGGTTTTGATAAATAAGGGTTCTGTTTGTTGTTTCTTTGTACACAGAGGTCTGTTGTCCCAAAGTAAGGATGCTGTTGATAGCTACGTCTCCCTCATGCTGCTGCCTGACAAAAGTAAAGCCACTAAGAAAAAGACAGCAGTGAAGAAAAGAGACCTCAACCCAGAGTACAATGAAAGGTAAAAACATTTTTTTTATTATTATTTTTGAAGCTGTTATTATATTTTAACTGTTTCTTCATGCTTTTTAAAATTGTTTAAGGTTTGAGTATGATCTTCCTGAAGACGAGGCCAGATTCAGGCGCCTCAGTGTGTCAGTGAAGAACAACTCTGCCTCCTTCAGGAGCCGGGATGTTATTGGACAGGTCAGTGTGAAACTGCACCCACACACAGTTTTATCACTATTGTCATTTTGACTGCAGAGCAATCTAAGATCAAGAGTTTACAGACAAGGATATGTGGATTTTCCACAAAGCATGGAAAACACTACAAATAAAAACAGGAAGAATGTTCAGCATATAGCCTGCCTTGTGACTTACTCTACATTTGAGATGCATGTCACACTGACAATAACTAAACATATGAAGAATCACCCCTTACATTTGCTGATTTTTTTCCATTAGGTGCAGATTGAGTTGGCCCAGATTGACCTGAAATCTGGAATCACTGACTGGTGAGCAGAACATGTTGAAGGAAGCCCAAACTCTGATGTGTTCTGCATAAAATCACATGCAAGCTACAAATGATTTGTAGATCATCTCATGCTTATATTTTTATGAAAATATCAACATTGTACTTTATGTTGTAGCCTAGATGTTTTGCTCATAAAGAATTGAGACTAGACTCGGTGGTAGATGATAGTAGATAGTATTTTGTCTAATCCTTTGGATGAGGTAAGATGTTTGATCTTTTTTGCTTTTCATTAAATGTCTATTTTTATTGCAGGTTCACTTTGACTGATGATGCTGAATAGCTGCCTTGCTCACCCACTTGGAGAGTTTAATGACTGAACTCTGCTGTTACGCTCACTGATGCCTTCTCTTTCCCACCACTGTTGCCGTTTTAACTGCATCCACCCAGCTTATTGTGTATTAATATAAAGTAGAAAATGGACTGCACTGCATATAGGTTCCTGCACCTCAGATAAGATGACAAAGCAGTCAAGAAGAAGGAAAGTAATTAAGGTTAAAGATGGAGCTGAGAAAGTGGATGATGAAGAACCCTTTGAAGAGCTTTGTTTATTTTTGATTTATATATATATAGATATATATATATATATAGATATATATATATTTTTTGGTGGATAATGGTAAAATTTGAGAGTTTCCTGCTTGAAGGGCAAATATGTTTTATATGTATCCTTTAATCAATGTCTTGATGCCATTACAGTATTCAAAGCTTTATCTTAGAAGGGCAGTATTATGTAAAATCATCTTTTTTGAGCTTTACATCATGTTATAATGTTATACTCTCATCAAAAACAGACCTGGAGTGTTACCTTGATTCTTTCATGCATGTTTGAGAAATCCTTCAATCTACCGTAGAAACGCCTGGTGGAACTGCGGCATCAGCTGAACCATTTAACTGTTACCTTCAGTTGTATAGATATATATATATATATATATATATATATATCTATACAACTGAAGGTAACAGTTCATTGGTTGTTCCTGGAAAATACATAATATTGGCCCTTTAAGACAAATTTAAACTAGAAATTATAATCATTTTACTGCGCTTTGCTATCTATCTTGACTAATTATTTTTCTACACTTGTTTTTTTTATAGTTTGGTGTGTTTGCTTCACATGTTTTCTTTTTATAAGTTTGTATATTTGCAACAATTTCAGATCAGATTGTTTGCTGAAATATGGTAAAAAAAAATAAATAAATAAATACAACTTCACATGTGCTTTTGAATTCAGATGGATAATTGATTGAAAATATGTTTCTATACATTTATGATTGTAACAGCCGTAATTGTGTAGTGTTTCTTTAAGATACTCTAGTATCGCTAATGATGTTACAAATATGCGCCACTGCTTCTCTGTAGAGAGCGTGGGAGAAACGTGCTACAGATCGATGCATGGACTGAGAGGACATGGTAGCTCCCTAACTTTTAGTAACGTTACGGGTTGTTTTGGACTCTGCTCATTTCATGTTTGATATTAAAGCAGCCGTTCAACCGGGCTTTTTAAGTTTGGTGAAGAGTGTTTATTAAACCAGTGTGGTTGTGCGCTTTTGACCGTCCTGACGAGTCTGCCGCCTCCTCTCCTCCCTTAAACACAACTCAAGCGAAGCGTTACCAGATGATGTGAGGGAAAATAGAATAATAATAATAATAAAAAAGACTTCATAGTAGAGCTAAGAGGAAATTAAATTTTTTTTTTTTTTAATTAACAGAATGTTTGGATAATTTTGATTTTGATCAAATTTGAAAAATAAATAAAAAATATGTCAAAAAATATTTAAATTTAATTTTCATTCAGTTTAATTGATATTTAACAAGCTGAACTGATAATCCACATTGTCAAATACATTAATGCAAGTAACATATTCTCCACAGTGACAAAAATCACTGACTGTGGTGTCTGCAACTAAATATGAACATTGAAATTAAACCTTTGCTCTGAAATTGCGAACATGGATATGTGACCCAGTTGTGCAACATCAAATGCCTCTGGGTTCTGGGGGCTGAGTTCACACTGCAGCAATGCAGGAGACTGGCACTACAGCCAAAGTTTTTAGGAAACATCTCTCAAATTGAAGCGGTAAGAAGCTGGCAAGACTCTGATTGAGGGAGAATGAGCTACTTCAGCACCAAAACTATTGAAGGCGCTGTCAGCTCTCAGTAAGATGCATGTTGTTCAATGTCCAGTTTTGAGTCCAGGGTAACTGTGTAGAGGACTCGGACTACAGTCTCTTTGCACGTAGAATGCACTCTGCCAACTGAGTCACCCAGAGCACCATTCAGATTTCAGTTCCTGTTTCTGACAGACCTTCAGCTGCTTTCAGTTTCATTTACAAGGAAGAGTCAAAGTTTGCAGCGAACAGGTGAAGGTAAGTGCTTTGAAAATGTTTATATGTCATAATATTCTCCTGTCTAGTTTCATAGAAGCAAAGTAAACAAAATAAACATGCTTCTTACATGAGCTGAAATGTCTGTCATTAAAGATCTGTTTTGTTTTGAAGAAAGGAATTAGACCATCGCAATGTCTACTTTCATGGAAGAAGAGCTCATGGACTATGACGTTCAGGTGTGTCACTGACATTTCATATGTCTAATTAAAAAATTTTATGTCTGGAATACATAAGTAATTTTCTTCTAACCAAGATTATGAAGTAGTAGCACAGGTTCTATTTAATAACACATTTATTTTTAAACATTCTCTATAAGTACTTGAAAATTTCAGGAAAATATTTAACTGTGATACTTTTGCTAAAAAATTGCAATAACGATACATATTATCTACATTTTCCTGACACTTTTTTTCACTTTATAATCACACAATGTCCCCACCATTTTCTGTGAACTGTAGCGTCTGTTGAGAATAGATAATTCTGTTTTTTCCTCTAACTGTTTTTGTTATTTGCATGCTCATACACATACATGCACACACAGAGAGCACACATGCAAAGCTAAGATTAAAGGAAATGACACACTAGGGAATGCTTTCTTTAGTGCATAGTTTAGATAGAGACTACCAAAGAGAACTAGAAACTGTTGTATGAACAATGGACCAGCTGTATTTTGGTATTAATAAATGGAATTCATGAATTCAACTCACTGATTCCTCTTCAACCTCATACGTCAAGAACCTAAATAGAGTAAAGTGCTGTGAAAAAGTATTTGCTTATCTACCATAATTATTTTGTTTTCTTTTTGACATACTTGAGTAAATGTTTTAGATCATCAACCTAATTTAATATTGGATAGAGATAACTTGAGTAAATGCAAAAACGTATTTTGAAATTATAATTCTATCTATTTCAGAAACAAAAACCTTATCAAACCAGCCTGGCCCTCTGGGAAAAAAAAATAATTGAACCTCCTTGTTAATGTATAAATTAATTGTGATTAAATTATCTTTTTAGAAAGCCGTGCTCAGTATCATAAGCATATATAATAAATCATTTAGACTGAACCTCCCTAGTGGCTGAAGGATCTCTAAAAGTGACGCTTTAGAGATAGTATGTTAACCAAGAACAAATATTCTGTGTCATGGCTTCCAGTTGTATGTATGGTCAGATAACCCTAGTAACTATCACTGAATTTATTTATTTATTTACTTACAGGTTTTCTGTTGTTGTTTTTTTTATTATTATTTTAGGACATGATCCTCCCTGTCAAACAGAGTAATCCCTGCACCTCGGCAGCAGAAACCCTTCATTCTAGAAAAACTGAAGGAGCAGATCAAGAAAGTTGCCTTCTGTCGCTGAATCACTTTTGGTACATGAGTCGCATCTACAAGGAAGGAATTAAACAGATTGAGAGGAAGAATAAAATTAAAATGGTGGCACATGCCCATGTGACATTTGAAGCTGAACAGGAAGACGGAAACCCTCATGAAGCTCTCAATGAGTTCATTGATCTCTCACAGATCTGCTCTGCTGATTCAGGCGAGGCGGTGATTCCTCTCAAGTTTGTAGATCCAGATCAGTGGAGTGATGCATTAAAAGTTATAAAGAGAAACAAGGACAAACTTTTGATCACCATGTCATCAGAAGAAGTTATTGTTAGTGGTCCAAAGCAAAGCCAAGATGAATTCAGTGCAGTCCTGAATGCGATGCAGAAGACAAACACACCAGCTGAACAGCACAAATCTGCTACAGATGATACATCACTGAGGAGGACAAACAAGACCGACAAATATCCATATCCTAATGCAAGATTACCAACAGAAAAAAACAGCAGGAAGGTGGTCATGACATCTACTGATGATTTTAACACCAAAGATAAATGTGGTTTGGAGGTTAGATCTAGCAACAAACAAGACAACAGAAATTTAGGAAATTTCTATCTGTCTTTGAACCAGAACAAGTCCTACGGTGCCACTGCTATTAGTTACTCACCAAAAAACTCAATCAGTAAATACTTCGGAAAGAAAAGGGAAAGGGACTCTAGACCAGAAATAGAGAATTTTATTAAAACATCAACCAGGCAGGTTTTAAAGGACAGTGAAGATGACACATGTTCAATTTGTTTGTCTGATTTTACTAATAAGAAGCAGCTGAAGTGTACGCATGAATTTTGTGAGGTGTGCCTGCAAAATGCAATAAAAACATGTGGACCCGTCTGTCCGATATGCAAGGATGTTTTTGGTGAGATGAAGGGAAACCAACCTGATGGAAAAATGACTTGGAATAAGTGTCCATTATCCCTCCCTGGATTCCCAGATTGTGGCCATATATTCATCACCTACGACATTCCAAGTGGAAAACAGACGGTAATGTCTAAGCACATATTATCTATATCAGTAATTTAAAGTTTAATTTAATACAGCTATCATTAACCTGAATTTTCCCATTCTACCTGGCAGAAAGATCATCCAGAGCCTGGCCAATACTATGGAGGAACTATCAGAACAGCATATCTACCAGACAACGAAGAGGGCAATGAAGTTCTGCTACTCCTGAAAAAAGCTTTTGAACAGAGGCTGATTTTCACTGTTGGAACTTCTAGGACAAGTGGGGTGGATAACATGGTGATCTGGAATGACATCAATCACAAGACATCCATCACAGGAGGACCAGAGAGGTATGGTTCCCCATTTTGTTTCCTTCGTATTCACTGTTAGACTTCAGTTTCATGAATTAATCCTTTTAAATTTTGCTTTCTCAGCTTTGGGTATCCTGATGAGAACTACCTGAGCAGAGTCAAGGAGCAGCTGAAAGCTAAAGGCATTCAGTGAAGTCTTTATATTAACAAAATTTTACAAAAGCAATTAAAGGAATATTTTCTTAAAATCTGATTAATTGTATTTATGTTTTTTTTCCCCTTTCATTAAGAAATGTTTTATGATAAATAATAGTTTGAGGGCAACTAAAAGCTGATTAGTTGTTCTTATTTATCAAAATGCAACTAAACAAATTACGTAATTCTAGGTTTTACCAAACTGTTTGATTATTTTTCGTCACATTTATACAACATGAATCACAGGTGAAATGTACATATAAAACTGTCATCAAATGTATTTGGGTATTTCCCAAATAAATTATTAATTAACACATAATTTAGTTTATTTATTTTATAGGGACAGTGTCCATTAATGAACATGAGAAGTATTTTTTTCTGTTGCTGTTCTTGGTAGGTAGTAAATATATATATATATATTTTTTTAAAAACTCATTGAATTACACAACATTTAATATTCAGGGGAAATTAAAAACATGTACTCAGTATTTAATAGTCTTTATACAGAATTGATTAGCTTTGAATTGCTGTTTAATAGATTCAGAGATGTCTGTATGAAGTGTTGTTTCTCAGATCTGTGGGAACAAAGTTCCAATTTATGATACTGTGTGATATTTTTATGACTTTTTGTGTTTTTATGATGTAAAGCATTTTGAAATGACTTATTGATAAAATGTGCAACACAAATTGGATTGATTAATTGACCTATCTGTTGATTACACCTCTTTGTCCTTGCAGTTATGGGTTTTGTGCAAATATCTTCACTGCACTACCTTTGCAAATATTCTAAAAAAAAAAAGTTTGTGATTTGTGACACCCTTTATTTAAATTGCAAAATGCTAAAAACAAATTTAAAGACACCATCCCCAGGTTTTACACATTATTTGACCACAACCATGTGGTCAAATAATGACCACATGGTCATTATTTGACCATGTGGTCAAATATAGTTCTGTTATATGACAGAACTATAACAGAACAGAACTATAAACAGAACAGTTTATAGTTCATCTTTTTCATGTGTGAAAGTATACTATATTTCCAAAGGCATTCACATATCTCCTGTCACCAACTTAAGATGTGGTGTCGTTCTTAATCCACATGATTTAACATAATATCTGCCCACCCATTGCAGCTAAAGCTTTACATTTTTCCAAAGTTTAGAAATGTCTTTCTGGGATTATGTGAGCAATTTTCCAAGAACGCATATATGAGGTCAGACACTGATGTTGGGTGGGGCCTGTTTCACAGTTTCTGCTCCAATTCATTAGGCTGAAGTGAGGACTGTGTAACTAAGTCAAGTCTACTGAAATGAAACTCACTCATACATATCTTGGACCCTGCATTGTTCTCTGGTGTGCAGTGATGTTGGAATAGGAAAGAACTGTTTCCAATTTGTCCAATTTGCCTTGTATCCTTAGGCATTCAGAGTTTATTCCAGTTTTGTTTCCCGGAATAAGAACTGAAGAACAACCTCTTACTGATTACCAAGACAGCAAGGCATACTTGTTCACGTTAAGTGGCAGTGTGCTTTACACTACTGCATCCAAAACTTTGCCTTGCATTTAGTAATGTGGGACTTAGATGGATCTGCTTGGTGATGGAGGATTTTCAGCGCCGTTCTTGTGCGAAATTCGGTTCCCCTGTGATAATCTGTTCCCTCTGTGTTGGGAGCGCGCATTGCAGCCAGAGAGGCGAATCTGACTATTTTCACGGCGCTTCTGATCAATTTCTCGGTAAAAACAACTCATATAATCATGTCAAGGTTGTAACATTCAGTTTAATCGGCAGCTGTTGTTTACAAAATTGTAAAATAAATAAATAAACGAGGTCTGCTTACGCTGTTTTGTGTCATTTTAAACGCCAAGAGAATCGCTCTTTTTCGAACTTTTGTCTCTTAAGCCTGACAGAAATAAATCAGTCACCAAACAGTTTTCCAACATGTTGTGTGTATTTATAATTTTTCATTGCTGATATAAAAGGATGGAAGCTGCTGATAGCAGGGCACAAAAATTAAGACTTCCTGAAAAGATGAGAGTGTAGACTTTCTGGTAAATCCTGTTCTAATGTGAAAATATGACAGATTACTGGATTAAGGAAATTTCTAGTATACTACATGCTATCACACATAGCAATTTTTGAGAACTTGGAAACAGTTACTCTTTATTCTCCAAAGTTATGGGGGAGGAGAGAATGCATATTTCAGCTGCCTGTGATAATCTGTTCCCCCTCTATAAAATGGGAATAAATAAAAAAAATTAATTAATTTACCAAAAAGTCTTTAACTGTGCGTATTCCTCTCTTCATCAACATCAAATCCTGTGATTTTGGTGGCATTTGCTCCTTATTTGCCAGAGTTATGAGGGGGGAACCATATATTTTAGCCACCTGAAATAATCTGTTCCCCATACATAACATGGGAGTTAATTATTTTTTTTCCGCAATGTCTTGGAGGAGATACTTGAGGACTGGACTTTGACATCTGTGGACTAAATAATCCCAGATATTTTATTTTGTCTTATAAAAAATGTTCCTGGCCCAAACATAATGATAAAAACTCAGATCGTGAACTTTATGGGTTTTTTTAAATACAAGCAAAAAATAAAATTCACATCACACCAAGATAAGTTTATGTAGTTCTGGTGTTTTACACTGTCGGCGCAGAACGCAAGCTCAGATATCTGACCAGCTTCTCTACTTTTCTCTTCGTTATTATGAATCAGGAAACATTTTCTCCACAGTGACAAAAATTACTGACTGTGATGCCTGAAACTAAATATGAACACTATTTCCATGTTCGTAATTTGCTCTGAAATTACGAACATGGACATGTGACCCAGTTGTCCAACATCAAATGCCTCTGGGTTCTGGGGGCTGATTCCACACTCTGTAGCCACGCAGGAGACTGGCACTACAGCCAAAGATTTTAGGAAACATCTCTCAAATTAAAGCGGTAAGAAGCCGACAAGACACCAAAACTCTTGAAGGCGCTGTCAGCAAGACGCATGTAGGACTCGCAGTTACCCCTTACTCTTTGCACGTAATATGTGAACTTTGCCAACTGAGTCACGCAGCGGCCAGGCCTGATTTCAGTTCCTGTTTCTGACACACCTTCAGCTGCTTTCAGTTTCATTTACAAGGTGTCAACGTTTGCAGCGAACAAGCAAAGGTAAGCGCTTTGAAAGTTAATTAGTGTTTATTTACTCAAACTGTGAGAATCTTCAGGAAATATCGTGTAAAGGTTAAAGCAGAAACATAAAGACATGATAGCTATATGTCTTTTGAGATTGTCAAGTTCTCCAGCTTTATTTACAGGAGCTGACTATGAGTCACCTATTGGTCAGGATATAGTTTTTACTCAATATAACTGAGAGGAGCTATATCTAAAATTAATTTGGAAGACAAATATTTGACAAAACTAATGTTCACTACTACGGTATGGAGCCCTCCAGAGGACATGGGAAAGGGCTCCGTAGTCCACAACTACTACAAAAATAGTTTTCTTCTAAACAACATCATGAAATAGTAGCACCACTTTTATTTAATAACATATTTATTTTTAAACATTCTCTGAAAGTACTTCACGATTCCAGGAACATATTTAACTGTGATGCTTTTGCTAAAAATTGCAATACAGGAGCTGACTGTATTGCAGCCTCCTCCCGGTACTGTAGAAAAGCATATTATAATCCATATTTTATTGACACCTTTTTTCACTTTACAATCACACAATGTCCCCACCCTCACTATGTGAACTTTAGCATCTTAGCCACTAAAGATAAACACCAGACAAGCGCACTAACTGCAGTAAGAGTCCATCCAACTTGCCAAATGATTAGAATTCAAAGCTTGAATGTCTGACTCTCAAAATATTATATCCTACCAAACATTGCATCCAATCAGTTCTTGGAGGTCACAGAGTTGCCGACACTGATATAGTAAGGTTGACTGTGAATCGACATATTGCGAAAACACTGCTGCAACGTTATAGGCAAGAAAGCTCAGAGAAGGATGCAAGTATGGAGTGAAAATAGTCTCAAAAATACCTGTGCGTGTGTAATACTGGATTTGTAACTCGTGTAAGCAGCTTTGTGTGTAACTTCGGATAATTGTATCTGTGAAACATGATTTGTAAATTGTAAAGAGAAAATTTGTGCATAACTCCGGGTACTTGTAAATATGTGGTCAAATGCACACACAAATATGACAAAATTACGAATACAAAATAAAAGTACACACACACAATTGCAATTTCTACAAATGTTAAATTTCTACACACATTTTTAATTACAACCTCACAGATTTGATAATTAAGAATTCAAACATTCTCCTATGCATACAAATGTTAAATAAGTACACACGAGTCGCCCTTTACACACACACACACACACAAAACTACATTTACGCACAGATCCGGTGAGGAGTGCACAAGTATTTTTGAGACTCATTTCACACTTCCGGACAGCTTCAGATTTGTGCGTAAGTGGTGCATTTAAATGCTGGTGGAAAGCTGAGTCATCCGATTTTTGTTCGGAGTCTAGTGTTTTTATCCTCTGAGCGTTTGTCACTGTGCTTGTGCCGAAGTGGCAGATACGTTATTTCGGTGGAAAACGGAATATCTCAGCACTTCTTTAATATTCCAAAATTGTTTATAGACATATTGTGCATTTTTGAGCGGTACAGATGAGATTATGTGGTCTAAAATCCACTACTGGGTGGCGGAATGGTTCGCTTTGCTCTCCGATTATAATGAGACATGGAGTAGCTAATTATAAATAATTTGAGATTACGTTTTATATGTCTGGTACTCTGCCCTCCTCATATTTGTATGTAGAAATTTAACGTTTGTAGAAATTGTAAAATTGTGTGTGTACTTTTATTTTGTATCTGTAATTTCGTCATATTTGCGTATGCATTTGACCACATATTTACAAGTACACGGAGGTAAGCACAAATTTTCTTTTTACAGTTTACAAATCATGTTTCACAGATACAATTATCCAAAGTTACACACAAAGATGCTTACACGAGTTACAAATCCACAGGTATTTTGAGACTATTTTCACTCCATATATAAGCAATAAAAAAAAATAAAATGTAATATTATGTTATACAAATACATTTAAATAGAAAACAAGATAATTTAGGATTAAATCAAAAATAATAAAAGCTGTAGAGAAAAAAATCTTACTACTAAAGCTATCAAGATTAATTTAAAAGAAAATAGGATGAAGAAATGAGACTTTTTTTAAAAACATTTGAAAATTTCATTGATAATTTGTGTTTATTTTTGTAGGCAAGGCTCATGTCCACAGGACCATATATGTTCAATTCATCTCCTTTTGTGGACCTATTTGTGTCTTTAATATGATGATGATGTTCTTGTGACCCAACCAGGTTTCTGATCTAAATCGATTAGACAATCTGAAGAGAGCTAATGATCATAATGATGGTAAAGAGGCCTTTTAGCTACAAGGACTTGGAGATCATTACCTCGGATAAATAAACTAAATACTCATGATAAAATGGAAAAAATGGTCAGCAATTTTAATAAGGGTTTGATTGGTGAAATGCCAATAAAGATTTTGCTAATTTATTAGGAAGGGTGCAAATCAATTTTGATATGACATAAAGATATATAAATAAAATGAAATGACTCAGATTTATCTTTTGGTATATTTTTTATCTCATGTTTGCAGGGTGAGATGGCTCTTCCGCAGGATCAAAATAAAGTTCTGCTGACTCTCTCGTTGAGGTGGTCTGTTGAAAAGAAAAAGAAGGTAGATTTACAAAAAGCCCTCCAGACTTGGTTCAGCAGAACTAAAACGGACTCAAGAGATCTTACCAGATGGGAGGGCTGTGATTATGATTGAACCTCCTCCAGGTACTGTAGAAAAGCATTTAACTGTACATGTTACGGACTCACACAGTTCTCTGTTAATCTAATGCTATTTTACAATAACTATAAGAAGATTGAAGAATATGTTCATCTTGAACACACTGATATACCACAATAATAAGTGTGTAAACCTGTTATTGTGGAATATGAGCTAAATTTATTTTGTCTTCTTTTTTTCTGTGTTTTTAAGGTCTCACAGAGATTTATACGCTGAATGGTGAAACACTTTATACAAAAGACAAAAAAGAATTAGTCACCATCTTGTTTGTAATGCTGGGAACACAAAAGCAGGACCCACAAACAGCAGACGATGCATCGGTGAATCCGACTCCTCCAGCTGCTTCTGCAAACACCAAAACTGCTGATTTGGAGCCATCAGCTCTACGCACTCTAACACAGGTAAAGTGCTATGGAAAAATGTTTACTTATCGACCAAATTTTTTGTGTGTTTTCTTTTTGACACACTTAAATAAATGTTTTAGATCATCAACATAATTTAAATTTTGGATATAAGTAATTTGAGTAAATGCAAAAATGTATTTCCAAATCAGGACTTCATTTATTTCAGAAAAAACCTATCCAAACCAACCTGGCCCTCTGGGAAAAATAATTGAACCTCATTGTTAACATATAAATTAACTATCTTTTTAGAAAGCTGTGCTCAGTTTCATAAGCCCATATAATAAATCATTTAGATTGGACCTTCCTGATGGCTGAAGGATCTCTAAAAGCGACACATCACCTGGAAAAAATTTCAAACATGTTGAAAATTTGACATTGATCAGTCTGGAAAAGGTTACAAAACCATTTCTAAGACTTTGGGATGCCAGCAAATCAAAGCAAGTTATTATTCACAGCAGTAGAAAATATGGATCAGGGGGAAGCCTTGAGAGGCTGGTCAACCAAAATTCCTTAAAGAGCCCAACGTCAATTCAACCAGGATGTAAATAAACATCCTGGTTTTTATAAAGTAAGGTATCCTTTGGAGACGTTACTTCCCTCACCTGAAGTCAGAGCTCAAAATTCAACAATAAGAAAAAGAGTGTGAGTAGAGTTCTAAGGTGAAAACTATTGCATTCACTGCTTTCAAAAAAGCTACTAAAAGCTACTAAAGGCTTTAGTAGCTTTTACTGCTAAAGCCTTTAGTAGTAAAAGCAGATGAACATCTTCATGTTCATCTTGAATCTTCATTGATTCACAACAACAGTTATCATAATGACTGAACCTCTTCCAGGTGACATCAACACTGAAAGTATTGGCTTTACAAATGTTTGGTGAATAAATTCATTTGTGTACTTTTAGTTATTTTTTTTAAAGGTTTTATTGGCTCTAGCAGTCTTTATTTGATAGTGAATTGACAGAAAAGTGGGTAATAAGAGAAGGGGGAAGACATTCGGCAAAGGTCGCCAGGCAGGGAATCAAACCTGCGACAGCCGCGTTGAGGACTAAGGCCTCCATATGTGGGTTGTGCTTAACCCCTGCGCCACCACAGAACCCCAATACTTTTATGTTTTAAAGCATTTTCTGAGTGATCATCAGAAACTGAATTATTAAACACAGATGATGGAAAAGAAACTAATGAGCATTCTGTCAGTCACCCTGAGAATATGAAATAAAACACTGAAATTATCACTTATGTAACTTAAGAACACAATCTCTTTGCAAGAACTTTCAGCTGTATCGCCAAATAATTCATTTAATTATGACTGAATATATTAATTTAATAACAGTTTATTGTTTTCAATTTAGGATATCCTGGTAATCCATTAACCTCGGCAGCAGAAACCCTTCATCCCAGAAAACTTGAAGGAGAAGCTCAAAAAAGTTGTCTTCTGCCTCTGAATCACTTTTGGTACATGAGTCACATCTACAAGAAAGGAATTAAACAGATTGAGAGGAAGAATAAAATTAAAATGGTGGAACAGGTCCATGTGACATTTGAAGCTGAACAGGAAGATGGAAACCCCAATGAAGCTCTCAATGAGTTCATTGATCTCTCACAGATCTGCTCTGCTGATTCAGACGAGGCGGTGATTCCTCTCAAGTTTGTAGATCCAGATCAGTGGAGTGATGCATTAAAAGTCATCAAGAGAAACAGTGACAAGATTTTGCTCACAATGTCATCAGAAGAAGTTATTGTTAGTGGTCCAAAGCAAAGCCAAGATGAATTCAGTGCAGTCCTGAATGCGATGCAGAAGACAAACACACCAGCTGAACAGCACAAACCTGCTACAGA
>CAEFZY010004386.1:0-29718 GCA_903066815.1 Brachyrhaphis roseni
ATCCATCCATCCATCCATCCATCCATCCATCCATCCATCCATCCATCCATCCATCCATCCATCCATCCATCCATCCAATGTACCAAACAATGGTTTAGAATTTCTAATGTTTATTCAGTAAAATTGTAAATATTAGCAAAATAGAAAGTTAAGTATGAGTTTTTTAAACACCTTTGTTGACGCTGTGTGATAGTCATTTTTCTTCTACTTTTAGTTACTTCATACATCTCAATTTGCAGTGAACTGTCAGAAAACGATTCAGTCCTCACTGTACAGAGCGCTCGTATTAATAGATCAGAGTCTAGCGACGGCCGACTTCTTTCTTGTTCTCAACGTGTTTCTAAAATAGACTTTTGAATCCTCACTCAAAAACATGTGCGTGTGTGTGTGTGTTAATACGGATGTTGTTGGTATCTCTAATGATTCACTATAGAAAGAGGAGAGGTGAGAACTTAAATTTGGCATAAGTGTGAACTGCTGCAGTTTTAATATAGCTTTATTAGTGTTTTATGGGACAGACCAGGGGATGCAACTTTTTTAACCCACCTGTGGTCTTAGCAAGACATTCAGGAGGAATGTCAAAATCAGACACTGGAGGAGCGAAGTGTTGTCCCGTTAGACCATCAGTTCCCGGAACCACGCACATACTCTTAGGACTACACTATGGGTAAATCCAAAGAGCCATTTATGCCCTCAAAAAACATAACAAATAAAATAAAAACTAAATATGACAGAAGTAAATAGATGCCTGCGAGCGGATCTACAGAAAGTGGGAGTAGTTTCAGAGCAATCTCTTGGTAAGGTTTTCCTGTGGTGAAACTGTCATTAGTAAATTAGCAGTGTGGTAGATTGATATTGTAATAGGAGGATCAATAACGCTGCAATCCGGCCCTCGGTCACTGATGCATACGTTGCTGCAGCTGCCAACTTTCAGTTTCTCTCCCTCCATCACTTTGCCCTATTTTTATGAAGCTGTTTCTTATTTTGCTGACTGCATTGCTGCCACGCCTCCCCCACAATGCTGTCATCTAAAGTCTTCATATCCACAGGGTCTGAACCTGAGAATATTTCCCTTTATTAAAGCAATAAAACATAAAAGATCCATTAAACAAACGCGCCTTTGGGTCTACTGGAACGTCTTGCTAGGAATTCTGAACAAAACCTGATTAAAACGCTTTCAAAAACAGAGAGAGTTTAAGCAACGACTGAAGTAAATAAATGTCAAAAATATGTCCGCACAGCAGTGGATGGAAAAATATGAAATAATTGTAGGAAATTGATTACATTTGACCCAGTGTTTCACATCCAAATGATTTATAGGGAAGAAGTGGTAGGATGACGGTTTGTTTTAGTTTTTTTTTTGCAGACAGCTGGCTCCACCAGAGCTCTCACAGCATCACACAGCTTCTGAAAAGTTGTGCGTCATTCCAACATGTCGAATCCGTGGCTCTTCTGTAAAATGGCCGACAATAATTTTCCCAAACCGTCACATACGTAGCTGCTTGTTGCTCCAATACTTCAAAGATAGCGACGTCTCCTCTGATTGGCTAATAGATGATGAGCACTAGCACCACGGCTAATTTATGAATATATCTCATGTATCTGTTTACATCTGTCGCTGCCATGATGTCTAATGTGATTTCAGCTTAAATTCTTTAATGGAAACACCGTAATTAAGAAATTGTGTTTTCTTGACATTAGCGGGTATATAGGTAAAGATCTGAACACACCACAGCTAGGGTTGTCTCGAGGCAAATTTGCTCCTGTGCTCATTCTGCCCTCTTCCTCAGGCAGCAGTCCAGCCTTTGGAAACCCGTTGGTAAAAACCTGAACATCATCCGCATCGCAGCGATCAAAACGTGTGCAACAAACTAGAGCCTTACAGTCTGGAAATTACAGTAATGTGTTTTTATATTTAGCGTTTTCTATGCTTGTTTTTGCTTTAAAACACTTTTATTATTCTTTTTACCTGTGATTGGTGCTCTATGTGAATAAAGTTTGCCTACTATACTTTGACCTTTTTTCTGTTTCTCATTCTATCATGTTTTCCTCTTCCAGCTTGATGCATTAATACAGGTTCTTTAGGAGCAGTGCTCCGTCTTTCTCTCTCTGTTTTGATCTAAACTCATCCTCCCTCCAAGACACTTCAGTGACTTATGTTTATCCCTCATAGAGAGGTGAATAGAGCAGGCAGCCTACCACAGTGAAACCTCACTACTTCCAACACCAGCAGCTGCAGCAGGTTTTATTTCTTTTATTCCAGTCGGCTCAGTTTTGATCTGTCTACTTTATTGTTGCTGCTGCGTTAATCAAACAATGTTGCATTCACTATAAATCATGATTACAAGATGCGTTTATTGTGATCATTTCATGCTCCTGCCTAAAATCCCGCTCTGCTCATCTGGAAGATCCTCCGTAGGAATGGAAACCGTCCTCTGCGGTGGCCAATTAAAACGTGGAAGTGACGCTTCACTTCTCCTGAATTACTCCTCCTCTGTAGTTCTAGCCTGATAACTATTGCTTCCTAAAGTAAATACAATGCATATAAGAACAAATTAATTGAAGTAACTTGTTCCTATGTCTTGTTAAAACACACTTTTCTATGTGGAGTCTCATATTTTCACTCTTTTTTCTTTGTTAAATGTGAATAAAACTTTGGCGATTCTTTAGATGTCTGAGATTTTAATAGAGCAAAATCAGTAAATGAAATGGAAGGAAAGCACTTTATGTGTAACTGCTAAAATTCACTAAAGCCATTATGCGGTGAAAGTCAATTTGTACAAATGAGTTCCTTATTACAAAACTTACAGTTAATTATACCAATTTGCAGCTGCATTATTGTGAATCTGTTCCCGGCTTACTTTGAATTTCTCTCTTTGTGCCTTCACTTGACATTCCTTGTGAAGGATTTTCTTTTGTCTGATTGCTGTGATTCTGTGCACCACATTCTTCACCGTAACATGACGGGTTTTTAACCTGGGCTCTCATTAAAACATTTCTATTTTACGGTTTCATTGTAAAAAGTTATTTTAATGGGTCATTTATTTGTTCAGATTTGTCCAAACATAATTTTAAGATGATCTTGATAAGTAAGTATCCAGGTTTTCCAAGAGTTTTTTTTTTAAAAGGGGTGGTATTGTGTAAAATTTGCTTTTTTGAGATTTATGTCATGTTGTAATGTTATTCCCTAATCATAAACATACCTGGAGTGTTGTTTTGATTCTTTCAAGCATGTTTGATAAATCCTTTAATCTCCATGGCAACAATTCAGCTGTGCAAAACACCTGGCTGGACCTAGCTCCTCCTTTGAGGACGAAGCTCCTCCTCACAGCTGCAGTGTTCAAGCTTCCACTTCCTCCGCTGTCAGCTCCTTCAGACTAGCCAGCAGCAATTAGCAAACATCTGGTGGAACATCTGCTGAGCTCATTAATCGAGCTACTTCTCAGAGCACCGCTGGTAAAAACGTTGTTTAATTGGAGAGTTAATAGAGGAGCTATGTTGTGTTTACTTCCAAAAGATGGAGTCTCAGGAAGAGCAGGAGTTTTTAAAGACACAGAGGCCCAATATCAAGGAGTTAAAGTCTGAAGTCAGATTTTTTTGAAGTCATATTTGATAATTATTGCATTTTCATAATAACTGTAACATAGTTACCTTATTGTACTATAAAATGTGGCTGGAAAACACATAATATTGCCCTTTTGAAGCTTGTCTTCAGCAGTGGCGCCCCCTAGAATGCCACTCGTATCAAAATATCACAGCAAACTCTCATGCTTGATGATTTTGAATTTATCTCATGGAGTTAGTTTACATCTTCTGTAGTAACATTGTTCAGAAAACATTGCCAGTCCTCATGTTTAGACCAAAAAGAGTTGATTGGTTAGATGTTATGTCTGATTAAAAAATTAGGTTTAAAGAGGGTTCATAGAGATGAAATCACTCAGCCATTTTCAGACCAACATCCATCACCTTTAATTAAGCTTTTATCTCCCTGGTATCCATGACAACCCAAACCGATGAACAACACTGTAACGTTAGCAAGCTGCTTTTAATAAATCCCAGCTACCTTTAGTCAGCTATATATTGTAATCCAAAAATCATGTATATTCTAAAGAGACAATTTTAAAAACAATTACCGTAAGTTATGTAAAACTTTTAAAGTCCATTTCATGACTTTAGAACCATTTTATGTCACAATTAGAATAAAGGTATCACTAGTCCAATACACACTTTTAAAAGAATAATCATCTTTAACTTAAAATAATTCACTTCAATTTTATCAATTAGATGCATTTCACATTTCTGGTTATCATTCTGATAACTATATAATCATCACTTAGATCCTGGTATTCAGCCACCAAAAGGCAGATTTTACAATTGACTCTTGTTGGGGGTGAACCGCCACAATGTTGCCAACTGATTGGTTAAATATTTGAATTTAAAGAAAGTTTTATACATTTCAGTTTACTAATAAAGCCTGTATTTTATTAAAGATAACTGAGCGTTTTCCTATTCTACACCGACTGATTTCCAGTGTAGCTTGCAGAATTTCATTGAATATTTTTGTATGCTAAACTCATCTCAGCACAGACCAAATTCATGACTTTGACTTGGCAACGTTTCCAGATATGGAAAAAGACCCTGTGGACTCAGCATGGATCAATATGTTTTGTATGTACATTATACAACAGCCTATGTCAATTAGGGCCATTGTACTGCGCCAAGATATAACGCTTAAAAAAAAAGAGAGAAGAAGAATAAGTTGCTGTTGTTGCAACACCGACTGCCAAAAGAAGTCAAAGTTGTCATGATGCTTCATGAATAACTTTGTCCTCTTTGGCCAGACTTTAATTAGCAGAAGCTCTCCCGGTTAGAGGTCTGAATATACAATCAGGCGGCGCTAAGATTATGGAGAAGCAGGGAGCTGAGTGCAAAATGAGCAAAACAATGAAGTTTGAGTATCCCAGCATTGACGAGGAGCGATGAGACTGAAAAGCAGAGTATAATGAAGTAAGATGAAAAAGTACCTGTGCGAAGTCATGCGTTTGAGTCTGACACCAGGGTTGGACACCTGCAGAGAGAGTAACCACTGGTCAGGTGGAAGTTAAAACACAGACGACTCTGAGTCCTAAATTCAACTCTGTTCCTTATATGAATTATTCTCATTTTGGTTCTTGAAATACCAAAATTTTCATTTAACTTTATATTTTGGTCTGTCTAATTATGTAATGTTTAAATATTAAATGATTAATAATTTGATTAGTCACTCAGTTCTTCAGCAAACTTCTTATCAAATATGTTTTACTTTTGAATAATTTCTTGTAAGGCTTCTTTTTACTTTTACTTGAGTAAAAATATGTTGAAGTAGCGCTGCTCTTGCTTGAGTAAAATCTTTGAGTATTCTGCCCTCCTCTGCAGAGCAACCAGCTGAACTTTGGCTCAAATTACTTCTGTTTTTGCTTTTTCTTTTTTTTGTTCAAAATATTTTGTTTTGTATCAGACCAAAATAAAGTGAGTAAACACAGAATCATGTTTTCATAAAGTGATTTCATTTTTAAGGATTGCTCCAGGTGGTTCCTCTTTCGGTTCCAAGATAATAACTTCACAGAACACAATGCAGATATCTGCATGTGACTCAAAATTTGGCCTGACAGAAAAGTCCCACAAGAAAAAAAAAAACTACATATGAGACCAAATTTAAGACGTACGGTCAATAGATTTGAGGTCAACTCACATTTGAGTTAAAGAGCTTAGTCTTTATATTGAGTAATTTCAATGGCGTACAATGATTGGAGGGATAAGCCCTGTAAAACCAAAACACATCACATATACGACAAGTGTTTTTTAAGGAGATGGTTATACAATGTAACTGAAATAGTCCAAAAAATTTGACACTGCAGAAAATAAATTTTTGACTTAAAACCAGGGATGCACCGATCTACTATTTTCACTTCCGATACCGATATGTGAGGTGTTAGTAAAACAGCGCTGACTTGATTTAGAAACATTTCTTTTTTTCAACACAGGCAAATTTATTTGATAACTGCACCAGTACAGCTCAGTTAAATACACCAGGAGCTTCTCAAGCTTGGTTAAACATGTAAAAACAACACAACTTTAATTTGTTCAGCGCAATTAGGAGTAGAGCAGCTAATATGAAACAAATAATGAAAAAAACGAAACAACAGGTGAATCACCTTGGAGAAACATGTAAAAATGAACGGGAACAAACCTTTCAAACTGTTCAGAAAGTATAATTACAAGTAAATAATAAACCATATTGTCACTGAGAGCACAAAGCAAAGAATTAGACTGAATAGATCTGCCCTTATGGATCGTCACCGATACCCAATCTAGAAATTGTTTTAACATTGAAACTGACACAAATAGTAATATTGGATCGGTGCGTCTCTACTTAAAGCAAGCTCCTATATCTTGCTGAAAAGTTTTTTGTAAGTTCATTTCATCTTTTTCCAAGTGTATTAAGAAATCGGCATTAGAAACTAGAACAAAAATACTTGGTCAGATTTTGTGCTTTTGCAACTAAGGCAGCAACAATGTATCGTGAAATAAAATTTGGTGAATAAAAAGCATTGCAACGTCGGAGGTTACAATTTCAAGCTTATACTGCAATTCTAACTATTATTTTCCAAACCATTATGTTGTTGGTAAAAACTAAAGTTAATGACTCACTTGGTGCGTTTTTTGGGGGGTTTTAGAAGAGGGGCAGTCAGTTCCAGTCCTTAGAGATCTACATATTTAAAATGTTTCCTCAGCAGAAAACAGCTCATTTAAATGAATGGATCATTAGCAGGCTGCAGCAACCAGGTGACCGACTGAGGAGATAATTAAACTATTTGAATAAAGTGATGTTGGGGCAGGGCAGATGTGAAACGCACGGCACACTGGTCCCTGAAGACCAGAACGGCCCACCTCTGCAGCAGACATGTTGGCATACTTTGAGGTTGCTTCCTGGAATCTGGACTTTTCATCAGTGCTTTAAAACCCAAGGAAATTAGACCGATTAAATCCAAACCTGATTATTCTGATGTTTTTGACATTAGGACAATCTTGTTTAGAGAATAGAAAGGTATGATATTTAGAGAAGTCAGTCCTAGAGAGAGAGATTCATTCATTGACTGGACAGCAAGTATCATAAAAACAACACATCAGTAATTAATATTTAGCTGCTTTGACCAGTAGGAATTTAAAAACACAAAACTTGTCGATCAAAAACACAGCGCTGACTGAAATGACAATAAATAAACTAATAACTAACTAATACATAAAACTTCAAATCCTCAATTAGAGAAAACGAGAGCTTTCAGTTGTTAAAAATACATTATTTTTATGTGAAAATGTATTAAATTACTTCATCGGTTTATTATCCAGTGTCACATTAATGACAAATTAGATTACAGAAGGATTCAGCTCTCAGTAGGTGGAGTCAGACGTCTGACTCCACCCCCAAACCGTTTTGATTGGATAATCCTTCCCCTTCCCTCCAAATGTCTGTTTTTTTCTTCCTTAGTGGTTTTAGTTTTATGTTGGACATGTGACAGACTGTCTATGATTCACTAGAGGCAGGGATGTGGTTCTGCTGCCAGATGCTGTCACAGAGACACTGCCTGGTGGGACGCCGTGGAGCCGCTGCAGAATGAACTGGTTCCACCAGGGACCGTCGACAAATTCCAGTCAGTGGAAACACGGAAACCACATTCAATAGAGACCCAACGCTGAACGAGACACACCTGATTCCAGAACATTTTCATTAATCTCCTACTTTTATAATATTTTCATTAATAATTGTACATTTTTCTTCAAAACCATGGCTGTTTTCAACCAATCCTGCTTCCTTTAAGTCACTGTGGAAATCATTAGTAACAGTTTTAATAACCGATGAGTTAAAATTATTTTTTTAATTGTTCTTATAGTTTGCTCTTGAAAGGAAATGATATGATTTAAACATATTATGTTTTATGAAGAGAATGACATTCACAGTATCAATAACACAACTATATTTAATAAGAATTGATTGGCAGACAAAGGATTGGTTCCCAAAATAAGCAGCAACCGCGAATAGGCTTTTGCAAAAAAAAAGTTTCATTAATTTTAAATGACATTTGAGTAGTTCTGTTATTATTATTTATAGCGCTGATAAAAGTAAATCTCATAAATGTCTGTGATCCCCTTGGTGCCAAAACAGTAATTAGTGTATGTGATAACTGGCAGTGAGAGTTTTATATCGCTGTAAAGAAATTTTGGCTCAGTGAGTCAGTCAGTCAGTCAGTCAGTCAGTCAGTCAGTCAGTCAGTCAGTCAGTCAGTCAGTCAGTCAGTCAGTCAGTCAAAATTTCCACACTTGTGTGAGTTTTAATGCACGGAGATGCTGAAAGACTCATAGTGACATTGTGATGGCGGGACATCCTCCTGCAGGATTTTCTCTCAGAAAGAGGAATTCATGGTTCCGTCACCGACAGTAAGCCGTCCAGGTCGTTGAGCAGCAAAGGAGAAACAGCCAGTCGGCCACCAGAATGTGTTGGTTTAACATCACAATCGAAATAACCCGCGCCTTTGGAAATATGTCCATTCAAAATGAGCGTCTGAATTGGCAAATTAACCTGGAGTTCCCTCTGAGACGTCATGTGAACACATACTGCAGAGAAATGGAATTTACTTCTGCTGACTGCTCCAGTCAATGTCAAGGAAATGTGTTGGTTCCTTCCTATCACACGTCCTTATTAGCATAAGAAATATATGTAATAGAAGAGAGTGTGCAACACATTTCATTTATGGTTTGAAGTCTTCTGACAAGGTTAAAATCATTTCTGTTTGCTGTTGCTTACTCTTAAAATGTCATTTTTATTGATTTATTTACTTGTTCTTACTTTTAAAACTTTTTAATTTTAATCTGTTTGATGTGTTTTTTCTAGTTTTAAACTCTTTCCAGAAGCACTTTGAATTGTCTCTGGCTGAAAGGGGCCATGTAAATAAAGTTGCCTTGCCTTCTGATCACATTGCCTGGAGGCAATTGATGAAGAAGGCATAATTTTACAAAAATTAAAAAAAATTATAAAAGTAGGAGATCAATGAAAATGTTCTGGAATCAGGTGCCACAGTTCAGCATGGCTTCTCAGTGTTTGGGCCTTTATTGAATGTGGAGCGGTCTTTTCGTTTCCGTGTTTCCACCGACTGGAATTTGTCGACGGTCCCTGGTGGAACCAGTTCATTCTGCAGCGGGTCAACGGCGTCCCACCAGGCAGTGTCTCTGTGACAGCATCTGGCAGCAGAACCACATCCCTGCCTCCAGTGAATCACAGACAGTCTGTCACATATCCAACCTAAAACTAACTTCACTGCAGGAAGAAAAGCGCTGAGGAAGAAAAAAAACTGAGTTCAGAATGAAGAAGAAAGATTATTAGATCAAAACGGTTTGAGGGCGGAGCTGGAGGTCTGATGCGACTGCCAAATCTATCTGTAATCTGATTGGGTCCTTAAATGTGATCGATATGACGTTGACCAAAGCAGAGAACCCTGGTAAAAATTTGTACTTGCATCCTGAAACTGCAGAAGCAATTAAAGTTGCTTTAATTGCAACTTTAATTGCAATTAAATTTGCTTTAATGTTGCATTTAAAGCAACATTACAGATGCTTTAATTGCTTCTGAAAAGTTTTACATTTCATACATACATAAAATCAAAGTTTTACATTTTCTTTGATTAGTGTTTTTAAAGATGTTTTTTTTAACCAAAATTTGTATTTTTTGCTAAATGTAAATTTGTTCACAATTAATATTTAGTGAAAAAATTTAACTTGGGTAATTATTTTTTACAAACAAATCTTTTTTTTTTTTGCACCCTTACCTACAACTGCATATTAGGAACATTGTAGATAGAAAATAAATAGATAAATTTCTGCCCAAAAAAAAAAAACTGAAAAATTTTGAGTTTGGAAAGTCAAAGATTTTCAGCTTTTTAAAATTTTCCGAGTTTCAAAAGTGAAAAAAAAGAGTGTATTTTACTCTCAATATCTATCTAGAATAACCATAATACGCCGTTTTGTACAAACATAAGATTTTTAGAATTTTATTTTACCAGATACAAAAACTCAACTTGCAGCTACACATGATGGTTCACAAGCACAGAACATTTAAGACTGGATTTCTTTAAGTTGTGCCTCATTATGTGAGCTAAAACTAAAATTACATTCCTACATTTACCCAAGTACAATCTGAATTAATAACTGCATATAAATACGGCCGTTTTCTCAACATATCAGTGACTGCTCTGTCTCTGTTCCGCACAATATAATAAATCTCAGTTATTCCAAAGACCAAAATAACAAGAACGAGAAAGTGCAAGTTTCTTAATGGAGCGTCATTATTACTGGCATTTGAACCATTGCCCAGCTGTCAACAGGTTTAATTCTCGCTGGCAAACATAAAGGAACTGTTTGGAAAGGAGTAACAATCTGTCTTCCTTTCCCCCAAATCCAGTGAACTGCTCATTAGCTAATGACAGAAAGCTATTCTTGCTCTTGGCAGCTCCTGCCTGAATGTGTCTCACACAAATCTTTGTTCCATAGGCATTTTTACTTCTTTGTCTTTTTATAGAAACACATTCATCCTCATGTATGCAGAAACTTGACCACAAGCAATTAATAATTTAGCTTTAATCAACTCCTCTTTGGTAAAGATGTGGGCCAGTGAGGAGACGGTATTGACCAAATTTGCATTCGCTGCCTTGGTTTTCCCAAAGCAGAAGCTTAAGAGAGCTGCTTGGGTTAATAAAGTAGTATTTGCTTTTCTGCAACAATTGGGACTCATTGATTATCTTCTGTTTCACCCGTTCATTTGCAGATTCCCAACTGTGCTTTAGATCGCGGCCCACTTTGGTGAAACTTTAGCTGCTGATCAAAGAACATCACATCTGACTATTAGACATTTTGCTAAACAAGTATTTTTATTCTGGACTTTGAAGATTTTCAACAATTTATTTTTTTTAGGGAATATGGGTTCGGTTTGTCCAAATATTTATAACCTTGGAATTAGCATATGTACTTATGCTGTAGTTGAATTACTTTTTTCTAATTTTATATCATTACTTCTTTTTTAATTTTATGCTTGATGGATTTTTAAATGGACGTGTTTGGTCAGTTTTTTTGTTTTTTGGGGGGGTTTTGCCAATTTTCCAACTGGCAGTGTTACCGCAGTGTTGTCTCATTCAGTTACAGTTTATGTTTAGTTTTGTTGAGCAATTTTATTTTCATTTAATTACCTTTTGTTGCATTTCATCTGCATGTTTAACAGAGAATGCAGCTTCCTGGAATGTCGCATTATTTTCCTCCTGCTGTTGGCGTTTTTTTCGATTGCAGGGTGCAAAGTGAACGATGCTAAGTCTAATGTGAATTATGTGAGGTTAATTACATGTGGTGGGACAGAGGGGGGCACTGCAGGAGAACTGCTACCTTGAAAACATGACAAAAACAGGAGGAGAATTATATCCATGACATTTTTAACCTCATGAACATATTAAATGTAAACGTATTTGTTACTATTTGCAAACACAACATTTGAAGCTGATCATGCAGTGTTATTTTTTCAAAGTGGTTACAATTTAACAGTTTAGTAAAGTCATTCAAAAGTAGATGAAAATGTAACTAAAGTGGATCTTTATGTAATTATGCTGATTTGGCATGATTAGACAGGAGAAGAGTCTGTTGTAAAGTAAAAGACTGGGATTTTTTGTATTAAAACCATAACTGACAAATTTATTATCTATGCCAAGTCATTTAATATGACCAAAATGTAGTTTAAACAAATTTAGCAGATACATGTTCCCTCATCAGAGACTTTCATGCAGGAATACAACCCAGCAAAGATCCACTTCATATTTTTTACTAAGTAGTGACACTGAAACTGTATTAAAATCCCTCTAGAGTAAAACTGCAACATTAACCAATGCTTATTAAACAAAACCAATGACATACAGTATGTCTCATAGACTCATTTAACAGCAGCATGCCTTGTGTCTAACCTTAACTCATATATAATATATATATATCAGTATACATAGACAAGTTTTTGTATCAAAGTTATCTTGAATGCTATATTTAGTCAACATGCTAACATTGCCATGAAGTGCTATAACTAGCATGTTGACCTACACTAACATACTCCATTCAGTATGGGAAAAAAACATGTCAAAGCTAAACCTAGCTAAAATGCCAATATTAGCTAAAAAAATTTAAAAGTTGAATGTGGGCTATCACTAGCATGTTGACGAGCATTATCTCAGTCCAATTAATGTGTTACCTTTAGCTTTTATATCAAAATTAGGTGTCATGCTAATTTTTCCTGAGATGCTAATGTTAGCAAAAGGGTATCACGAGCATGTTCACACAATTCAGTACATTAAAACATAATCAAACAAGCCAAAATAAGCTAAAAAACTAATGTTAGCTCAAAAAAAGCTCTGAATTGCAAGTGGCTTATTACCAGCACATTGACTAACATGAATTCACTTAATTCACTTTAGTTTTCAGGTCAAAACTAGCTAAAAATACATATCAAAAAACAGCAAAGTTAGCTAAAATATTTTCTGTAGCATGTTGGCTAGCACTAGCTAGTGTTGACTGCTCTGTTAATCCCACAGGGGGCATTGGATTCTTTTTTCTTATAAAATGTTTCAATACAGACTTGGACTCACAAGACACAACGTTCACTTAAGAATAATCTTTCTCTGCCTGCACAGGTACAATCAGACACCCACGATTTAAATTCTATTACGGTCAAACTTTAAAAGAAAAAGAGCTGAGAAATATTCAAAGACTTCTCTCTTCCTAAAAATCCTTTCCAGTAGTTCAGAATAAATCAAAAAGGACAACCATCATGTCAGGGCTGTTTCAAAGTAAATTTCAACTCTTGTAACCAAATTGTACCTAAACTGGTGAAGATAAAACTGAGGGGGAAAATAAAGGCTGCAAAATACTGACCTGTTCTGTGAAGACCTTCTTGTTGAAACAAGCTTTTTCTAACAGTCTTATATTTTTAAACTGCTTTTTATGTTTTTGGGGTTTTTTTTAATAGCCTGAACACTTACAATTTTCTATCTGCATTTATATGTAGAATCAAGCTAAATATTATAAATTCAGGTCAAGGTTTACACATTTATTAGTTGGATACACTGACCTACTTTATGTATTTATTCATGTACCTAACGTTGTTGGGTTTTTTTTTCCATAAAGTTGTCTTATCCAGAGGAGTGTTAAGTTGAAAAAGCAATATTTGATTTTGTGGATTATTTCTTCTTTTATTGGTGGATCAAAAATAGATTTTCAGTAAATGACCCAGAGTTCAAATTTATGTAGACTTGAAACAATATCGGTAACCCTTTCTCATTTCTCACTTGCGCATTTCATTTTTGGAATTTTATAATTTTTTTCTTTTGATTAACTCGGAAAACCTCTAAAAGTTTGCTTCTCTGAGCGACTCCGTAGTTAAACGTCCTCGTCTCATCAGATAGCATTGCTAATAGAGGTTTAAATTAATTGAATCTCACCTAAATCATTAAATCCGATCTTATCTGAAGGGAAACATGAATAAAAAAAAAAACTGGAAGGTCGGCCATGAAAGGCGGTGAGGGTGGGGAGAGGGAAAAAAAATCAACTTTCATCTGAGAGCGACGCAGAGTTTAGACGGAGGCTAGAAGACGAGGAGATGCGGAGCGAAGCAAAGAGACCCACAATCATACGAAACAAAAGGAAAGCCAATAATATGGATCAAAAATGTGCGTCGTAAAAAATGACTTCACACAAAGAGGTATCTGATGTAGCGCTTTTCAGCAAAAATTTGCCTTCTTCCTGCGTCCTTTCATACATCTCACATAGCCTCTTTTGATCATATCTGACACAAGTGCTTTCTCCCCTATAGCTCCACCATCATCTCCTCTCATGTGGGTTATAATGTCTCCCAGTCATTCCTCTCTTATTAATCTTTGCCAGGCGGGCTTATTACTTTTTCCCCCCCTCCTCCTCCCGTATTTCATCTGAGCAACTTTCTCTCCTAACTGTCTTCCTTTCACCGTCTTGCTTTCTTCACTTCCTGGATTCCTCCTCACACCTTTTCATTTTTCATCAGTCCCTTCATGGCATTCTCGATGTTCTTTAGCGCAATCATTAGACGCAATAAATATTATCCTTGCTGGGCATCATTTAGGTAGTAGAATGAGAGGCGACTTAGGGACACACGTTTAGGATTTGTCTCCTCTGTTTTTTCACAGCATCGTGCACAAATTCAGAAGTTTTCTCGGTCAGAAGAATGTGTAATGTTTGTGTGTAACGTTTTCCCAGTTGGCAAGCTAGTGAAATTAGGTTGTTGTACTTTAGAAGATTTGTTATAAGAACAACTTGATTTTTCTTTACTTACTTGTTGATATAAATTTTTTATTAATTAGAGAAGAAATGTTTCAAACTACAAACCAGGTAAAGTTACACAAAACAGAAATTCTCTCAAATGTAGCCCTTGGCTGCTGATCAGCTAGTCATGAAATTCTCCAAAAAAAAGAAGGAAAAAAACTTACCCTGTTAAATTAATCTCCAGCAGTCAGTGCTGTCCGGACATTCCTGCTCCATAAATTTACCTGCATTAATTAGCTTCAGCACTCGGTCGTGTTTTCACAGTGTGTGAGCCAAATCAACAAGGGAAAACTAATTAAAAGTGGTTGAGCTGCAGAACAGATCCGCTCTCCATACCAAACTTTTAGTAGGGCCCCCATCACCTCTGTGTGTGTTTTAACAGAGCGCATCATGTTTCATGTTTCCCAAGGTTGAAAATATTTTGGAGTTATTTTTCCACTAAACAACTAAACAGAACCTTATGCTGGTCTAACACAGCCGTCTGCACCTTGCACCACATGGCCTTTAAGGCCCCCCTCGCTCCCCCACTGTGGCTTTTAATATTATTGGCCAATAATAGTATAGATATGGGAAGTGTCTTGATATATTATTTGTATATGTTACAAAAGTTTGATGTTTCTTCTTCGTTTTACCTAAAAGTAGCTATAAAATTGTTTCTAAATTCTCCAACAAAACGAAAAAACAGACTTTAAATGTTGGTATTTTTTAAAATTATTATTAATTAAAATGGCTCTTTGGATTAGAAAATGTGTTTACCTAATTTTCTAATCCAAAGAAGGAAAACATAAGAATAATTCTGTGTTTTCCTTCTATCTCTGTTAGCTAGTTGCTAAGCTAAAGCTAGAGGAAAGGACATGTTAGGAAATGCAAATGAGAGCTATGGGTAGAGGAAAGGATACACTAAGGAACGCCCTTTTTGGGGCATAACCTAGATAGAGGCTAACAAAGGAGATCACAATCCCTTCTGGGGGACATTTTGTCTGTTAGCTCTTAAAGGTAGCAGGTCAGAATCGACCAGCTGTATTTTGGTATTAATAAATGGAGTTCATGAATTCAACTCACTGACTCTTCTGTGATCTCATACATCAAGAAGAGATAATTCTCCACATCTATCACTCAAAATCTTAATAAAACACATTTGTTTGTGATTGCAACAAATTAGTGGTCACCTCTGTTCTTTCCTCAATGAAATATCAGAGGTGGCAACAGTCGTATTTAAACACACACACGCAAACTCAACCGTCAAACCGTCATCTCAAGCATTCAGTCTAACAAGCAATATTTGGTAGCCTTGTCTCAATGACGTGCGTAAAGACAAACACATCTGGCGCATAGACATGCTCAAAGTGGACCAGTTGCCTGGTAACAAATGCTGCTCTCTCTCAAAAAACATTTTTTTTTTGTGGTTTGACGAAGAGGAGCATAGACGGCAAAGGATAAGGATGTAAAAGATTGCTTAAAATATGACAGGAGTTATTGTGCAGAAGGCCAAAGAATGGATGAAATATGAAAATATTTTTTGTGTAAAAACACATTGAGATCTAGATCCTGATCTATAACTACGGGTGCTTTTGTACACAAAATAATTCAAATAAGCTTCCATGTAGTGCTTCCAAATAAAAAATCATATTTACTTTTTGTTTTGCACCAATGTATTTTCATTTTTATTGAATTTTCATTAGAAAGAATCATCCAGTTTCCAACGGATGGAAAGAAAAGCCACTCCTCTCGAACTCTCACCCAAATTCTGCCTCATTTTACGCCCCGGGCCAGTAGATCTTTACCTTCCACCTTCACTAATTGGGCACATCAGATGACTCCATTCATCTAGACAGGTGGTAATTGGAGATCTCGGAGGTGCAAACAGCTCAACCAACCCGGCACAGAGTACCAGAAGGGAAAACACAGTGGGTGAGAATATGTGGGACGGACTGATGCTAAAGGCTAAAAGGTAGCAGTTGAATTTATCTGACCAGATAAAGTCAAATAAAAATAAATACTAAACCCCTATTTGTATTCCACTCGCTCTGTAGTCATTAGGAAGAAACTTTTCAGGTGGGAAATGAAGCATCCTGAAAGCGGGTACGTGCCTTTTAGGCCATAGATGGTTTCCATAGTGATGTTTGTCTTGATGCAGAAAAGGAGGGAGGAAAAGCAGCCAAGATACATTAGGCTGAGTGAGGTGGGTCGTTCGAAAAAGACTGAGATGCGCAACAACAAAACATAAGATTTGGAAAGAAAAGTGATTTAGAAATTGGGAACTGAATTATTCTCATTGCACAAGACAGCAGAGACAATCCTGTGATCTTACTAAAGTTCAATATTATCACTGGATACACATGGAAAGACAGAAAATGCTGAATTTTCATTCACTTTGACCTCAGACTACCTTCAGAGTCAAACAGGAAGTGATGTAGCTGCAAGATCAACACTAAACAAATAAAATAGGCGACAGCACTTGATCTGACGGGTTGTGCACAAGAGTGACATGACACTGTCATAAACATAACACTTGTTATGAACATGAAGGAGTCTCAAAGAATGTTTATTTCTGTCATTCATTAAATAATGACACTTTTAATGCAAATTTGCACTAAAACTTTGCATTAAAAGTGTCAGTATTTACAGTGACACTTCACGAAAACAGTCATAAACATTCATAAAGACTCCTTCATGTTCATGATAGGTATTATATCATGTTTATGACAGTTTTATGTCAGTCTTATGCACAACCCTTCAAATAAAATGTTACCAAATAAGCTAAAGCACTAACCAAATGTGTATTAATACAACAGATTTTATTTTAAACCTCCAGTCAGCAAGTCAATTGCAAAAAAAAAGCAAAACAAGCCTCTGCTCTGATCTCCACAGAGGCATTATTGAATAAAATTATATTTCAAATTAAACTTCTAAAGAACAACAGAAAACTATCTCTATTGAAGAACACACACACACACACAGAACCATTACACAGGCTGTGCGGCAGCAAAGGGCCTTAGGGTTCAAGGGATCTCACAGTTGGTAAAGCAGCTTTACATCCGTATCTGAGGATATAAATCACCGGATGTCTCACCCGGGTTGAAATTACTTGGAGACTTTTTTCCATAAGGAACATCCAGTCCTCCAATAAAGTCACTTCATGTACTCTGCAGAACTTAACAGAGCTGTGCTGTAATATCTTTGGTATTGGTGAGTATTAAGTAAAGGTAATTTGATCATGGAATAGATTGTTTTAATTAATGATTAATCCAGGAGCATAAATTGCACAATATTTAACCCTGGCAAAGTACAGATTTCATAGTCTAGTGTACCGATTTCCAACAAATTCCTTCATTTCTCACAATCCGAATGGATACTAGCAAGTTTGATGAGCTGGTTGGGCAGGTAACACCCAACTGCAGGTTCCTCCAGGTTAGCCATCTGCTAGTGCGGCACAAAGTGGCAGTCTAGCTGCTGCTAGTCTTGGCCGACGGCTGCGCCGACTCTCAACCGTGGCATACCAAACAGTCTGACGCGGTCGTAAACGTTTAACTTTGGGCGGGCGTGTCCGGCAGACTTGAAGTGAGTCCACTTCAAGTACACGCAGACGTCCGCAGAGGGAAGTAGGAAGTGAGGTCGCATGCATGCGACAAGGTAATTCTGGGTCCTCCTCTAGCTGTGTTTCATTGAACTTTAAATTGTTTTAAACTTTTTAATCGCTGCTCCGAATGCGGACACCCGGAGGTGAGTACTTGCTTTTTGTCGCCATTTTCTGCCTTATGAAAACCAGCACACCGGCACAGTGCGCCCATGCACAGCGCTATATAAAGTCCTATGCTTCCTTAATGCTTTCCGTGCCGCCAGAACTGGGGACTACGGTAGATTTAATCACAACTAAATTGCTTATTTTAGCTAAATGCAGAAGTTTCAAACAAGTGATTCCCAAAATATATTTTTCATTAAAGTACCCGCCCCCCCTTTACTTCCCACACACCTGTCCCCTATGCATAACTAAAGCTTTCCACTTCATCTCCTCTCTACATAGTTTTGTAATTTGTGTGCATGCATTTCTTCAAAGATAAAGATAACGTCGCATCTTTTTGTCTGCACAGGCCTCGACAAGTCCTTCACGACAAGCCTGCATTAAAATGAGCATTGCAACAGTATTCTACACTAAATGCAGTTCCATAAAATCTCGATTGTTCTCCACTTAGCAAAAGACTGTTTGAAAGGAAGAAAGACAGAGGGGAAAAAGTAAATAAAGGGGGATTGAATTAGTGAAAAGGACAGATAAAATACCGGACAAATAACTTGATAATATTTATGTGGAAATGAAGGATAAGCAGAAGAAGAAAAAGTTTCTGTGTCATCTCCACCGACGAAAGAGGTTTTAAAGCAAGGGAGGTGCAACACACGGGGAATAATAAATGACTCAGATGTATTCTAAACTTGCATATATGCAGATATTATGCTCATGATTGTCAAAACCAAAAAGGACACAGTCATTCTTCATAGTGCAGAGCAGCAGAAACTCTATTTGTCTCATTCAAATTTGAAAAGATAAGGAAATTATTTTGCTCAGCACGTCATAAAAATGAAAATCTTATTCTTGATCATTCAGGAACCGCTGTTTATCCAATCTGCCACAATTGGATACCGGAGGTCTGAAATTTGTTTGTTCTTCAATCCGATGGCTTGATGTGGGATTGTGAAATGATCTGGGGGACGGTAATATGATCTGATTTTCATCTTATTGCCTCTGTTGCTTTTTTCCATTACTGTTGGGAAATTTGGTTTCATCTGTACTTGTTACTTTGAGCTTTTCAGGGTGTGCGCGCTGATGATGTGGAAATCTACATAGACTGTTTGGGATATTCAGGAAAAACAAAATCTAATGGGAACCTGGAAAAGACTTTTGTTGTGTGAAAGTTGTGCTAAAAGGTGTTTGTCTATCAACGAAGCTAGCTAAAACTAAAATAGCAGCTCGGTGCTAAACATGTGACAAGTTCAAAATACATTAATGACAATTATAACGTCATTAATATATTTTTTAAAGTACTTTTGAAAGTGTTTTTTCAGAGTTTCATAAATGATCAGTGGTTCCTGAAACACTTGAAAACTTTATGGAAACTTTGCATGAATCCGATGGGATTATGTAAATAAAAGACAAAAAGTAATAAATATCTTTGTTGATAAGTTGCAACTAAGGGCAATAAGTAACAGCAAACTTGTTCAGCGAACAACTGACATAAGACTTCCTAGTGTTTGGGTGCCCCGCCCTTTTCTGATATTGCCCTGGGCAACCGCCCATTAAGCCCAAATCAAAAACCTCCGCTGAATGCATGCCTTCAAAAAAATGTTAAACGTTTTATTGTCTCAAGCCAAACATGCATAAAGAGTTTCCTAGTTTTTATGTTAAAGACGGTTTAAAGGAAGTCATTTTGCTTTAAAGGTTAATTAAAACTTAAATGTCCCTCTTTGTTCACTTCCTGTGGAACTCGTTCGATGAGACGACGGTCCAGCTGAGCGACCGCCATAATACGTGCATGTGCAGCTTCGAACTCCGACACTTAGACGTGCACGAGGGCTAACAACACAAGAAAGCTGAAAACTTTGCCTTTGAAAGTTGCTTTTTTACTATTAAAAAGACGAAGTTGCCTTTTTAATTCACAGTTAAAATCAAAAAGGCAACTAAGAAAATTAAAATACTATTAAGAAGGAAACTCAGAGGATCGGAGTATAAAACAAATATTACGATTACTAGTTAGTGAAGGTGTGTAACATACAAACATACATTAACAGTTATTAATTGCTGAAATAGTCACAATATTCATATTTGCCTTTAATGAAAGTAAAACCTCTTGACATTTCTGTTTAACATTTCATAGGCAAAACTTGAAGAGCACATACACACAAAGAAAAACAGGATTAATGCTTTAAAATATGTATAACGGCTGTTTCATTTTACAAAAACCAATAAACGAGAACTAAATGTGTACATAAAAGTGCATGTTTAAAAAGAGATTCACATTAGATTACTCTGACAGTGAAAGTCAGGGTCAGAACTGTCAGGATTACAAATTATTTTCCAACCTTGTCTGTGCGTATTTAAAGTGAGCGGGACACATTCAGTGCAAACGTTAAATAACAAAGTTGTTCTTTCAGTGCACAAGCCAGAGAGTCTTACTGTCAGCTTTTCTAGTGAATCATTTACATTAGACCAAATAAAAAAAATCTGTCAGCGACTCTTTTTTTTATTATTAAAATCAACTGACAGGTGTCACATGAAGCGATACGATAGAAGTAATATTTAATCAAGTTTAAATTTATAATAATCCAACGCAGCTTTTTTAGAACAACAGCTGCCAGCATCACTTGTGTTGTGACGAGTTAGGCCAATTTTTCTAAATGTCTAATATTATCATACAATTCTTGAGTTTATAGAATATTAAATGAGTTTATATTTCAGAGGCTCGAACACTGACTTCAGGAAAGTGTTGCTGTTCATAACTCAAATGCTGAGTTGTTTAATGAAGTTTTTTCTGGTGGAGTAAGTACGGTTTTATTGTAGCTGTGTTCTTCATACGACAAGGAGTGTATTGTTTTTCTTGAGAAAACTAATCCTTGCAGGGAGGAGGGTTAAAAAAAAAAGAGAGAGGCTTTAAATTTAACGCATCAGACCAAGTCTCAGTCGGGACCTGAAAGTCTTTGAACACACCAAAATGCCGGTGGGACAATTAGTGGCTGGAAACAGGGGAGAGACTACGTGTCTCATTAAATTTCATATCGTAATTGCCTCCAAACCTGACTCAAAATCCTGAACACCAACTTTCTTTTACGGCACCCGACACGCTCTTTACAAGCTTTCCTCCATTAAGTGGATTCTTCAAATAAAGGATTAGCCTATGTAGATTTATTGCTGTGTTTACAAGCTCACCTATTAAGAGAGCAACGCTTGTTTGTTTTATGTGATTACATTTGGCTTTATGATCAAAAGTTGAAACAAAGGACAGCGACAAGTCTTACAAGTTGGACTATTTTGTCAGTCCAAAGCATGAGCTTCAGAAGAAACAAGCTGTTTGTCTGCTTATCTGTTTGTTTGTTTGTAAGCACAATGCTTTAGGAAGCACCAAGGCATATACTTTACATCAGTTTATCATGAAAGCGTACAAGGGTTTGCCTGGCAAATTTGTCCTGTGGTTAACAATTGGTCTCAAATTAAACTAAGATTAAAAGTCTTGAAATGATCCCAAGAATTTATGAGTCTAGTCCGTACTGGGAACAAAATGCGATTCAAAGCCATATTAAGAAAGGAAAGTGGCATAATTTAAACTGTGGGAGCTAAAGGGAGCTATGTTGGGCTAATAAGTCATGGTATGGTGATTTAAAAGAAGACTCACGCTCGTCTCAGCTAATTATCCAGGTCTCAGTGTGGCCAAAGCTTTCCTTTTGCTTTCTGACAGCCGTTCAGAGTCCTTCATTATGCTTCCTGCTTCTAGAGTATGAAGTCACTTCTGTTTTCTGTGGGTTATTTCTGGACACTAGAGTCCCACGTTTTTAAGATGCCTTTGTTATTATGTTGGCTGAAAAACTGTACGCTAGTGATGCAGTAAGTGGCACTTTGCCAATTGCATGTATGCTGATACTAGTCATGCTCTCTCAAACATTTTGGCTAGGTATTTGTTATGACTAGCTTATCAGTGTTACCCAGAATTAGACAGTCTAAAGCTTTCCTTTCTCACCATGCATGCTGTATGTTTTTGAAAAATGCATATTTTGAATTAAGTCCTGTCATGTTGTTGGTGTATTTTTGTTGCTGTTGATGGTGATGGTGGACGAACACTGAGACGAGTAGGGTGGAGTCCACAGTGTCCTGCTGTGTCACGCCCAGGTACATTACATTTCTGTGAAATCAAAGTCTCATTTTGTTTCTGTATTTTTTTTAAATTTCCTATCAACAATTTAACTGACCATGTAAGAATAAAATCTAAAGTGGCCCCAAGTCACTGATGCTTTTTCACTTTCAGTTTCAGTCATTCAACCTCCCAAGGTAAGATAAATGTTTGAATTGTGTGGCAAGAGATTAAGTGGTGTTATTGTTGAGTCATTGATGTGACATTATGTTGTGTACTGTTACTTTTTTTGTGGTTGTGTATATCCACCATAACAATACATATGGCGATAGACAGGTGAACAATATCAATAGAAAATACGTCAGACAGAAAGTTCACTAATTTCACTGAATTCTGATTTAGAACCGCGCGGCATTGTGGGGGATGTAGGCGGAGCCAGCTAAGAAAGGTTAGTAGCATCAACCAACTCACTTTTTGGTTACCTAGCAACAACTTGTTGTGTAATTTGCGTGGCAGCAGCTTCAGGTTTCGCCACAGTGCATCGTAACTGCTTAAAACTAATAAAAAATGACAGTGAGCGAAGGGAGAAAATTAGTACAACAGTTTGAGAGGAAACCGCGGATAAAACAGGGAAGGTCACGTCACCAGTTTGGCTGTATTTCAGACATTTAAGACAAAAAACAAATCAACAATTATCAATATTGACCGATATGAAACGCTTATATCATGATACAGTTTTCAACAATATCGCCCATGTGCAATGTACATTATTTTTATTAACTGTGGGAAATTCTTTAATAAGTCCAAAAGCATCAAGCCTGATAACTTTTAAATGCAACATTGAAAAGAAATCCTAGTGTGCAACAGTGTGGCAGGATATGAGAATTAGACGTATTCCTAATATTTGCTGCCTACTTGCAACATGAAGAAGCTGTTTGTAGACCAACTAACGTAAACCTTCAGTTAAGGTATTACTAGACAACATGTGCTGTTAGCCGCCTAGCGCTACAGGGTTGTCGGACGCTGGTATCTTTCTGTGGCAGTCATTGGGTGACAGGCGAGGTACATCCTGGGCATGACACCAGTTCATCACAGGGCACTAGACAATTTTAAACGACAGAATTTAAATTGCGATAAATGTACTGCATTGTTTTACATGGAAATGCCGTGCCCTGGTCTTATCTGCTCTGCTCATCTGTTTTAGTATATAATTGACTGAGTCTAAAAGGGTTTAGGGTTGTAAATTAGATTTTTCTCCACATGGATGTTTTTATGTTGCCATGGTGTTTATCACTCTGGTTCCAAGGCAAGAAGGTCAAATCTTGGCTGTACTGCCCTTTATTTCTCTAGTCATCTACGAGCCGTAACAGTGATTCTTTTTTTTTTAGATATGAAACCATACGAAAAGAAAATACGTCTAAATGTGCCTCCAGTCCAGTGGATGAACTTCCCATTTAGCAGTACTGATTTCTGTTCAGTTACAAAATGAAGACGGACATTTAGCTTGTGCAAATGGCTAAGTCACACAGTAGTCTTCACATTGCAGACTTGGACAAACCTGTAACTAAACTCCAACCTGCTGCTTTTCAGTCTACAATGATTTACTCTCTTGTGCCTAATTCAAGTCCTTCACCAGTCCTTCCTCCTCCTCCCCTCTTTTCAGCTTTTGGCTTTTTCCATCTGAATTCGTTCATCCATTATCTGGCCACTCTCCCTCTGTTTCTGTCATTGTCTCCCTCTGTCTTCCATTAAGTCTTGTTCTCAGAATCCCCATAGCTGCTCCTCTCCTCTCCGCTTTCCTTCACCGGTCCCTGCGGTCCCCATTACAGAGAGAAGCAGAGAATAATTTTTTTTTTTTTCCTCCCTCCTCCTGCAGGGCAGCAATCATCGGTTATTAAACTCGGAGCCTAAAACAAATGTTTTCCAGTGGTAAAGGTTTGGAAACACATTTCTTTACCCCAGTGAGGTAACCGAGAAGAACACTCACACATTTCACATCTAGTCACAACGCTTTTCACACATTTTGAGGAACATAAATGTTCCCGGCTTTATGAACTATCAGGAATTCAAAGAGAATCTTTGGGAACCACTGGATTAATCTATCAGTTATTCTGGTGATTAATTGATTAATTAGATTTTTAAAAATGACACAATCTACAGCGTTACCATTTACCAACTCATTTTTTTTTTTTTTTACAGTAATAGAAATCCATTAAAAAATGCAGATAAGTAAATAATTCAGTTTTTTTTTTTAATAAGAAAATTAAAATTTTATAGCCGAAAATGAAATATCATCCCATTCCTTTAGTAAATCTGACCAAGTGAGGCTACAGCTAATCCACCGGAGGAGCTTTGGCAAAAACATATTTACAGACAAAGTAATGTTTTTATCTTAAAAGCTAAATGTATATTTATGTTTCTGCATAGTTTTGGCTTAATCACTACCCTGAATATGTTTAACAAATAACCTTTTTTGAGCCTGTATACTCAAGTTAACAATTAATCAATTACATAATTAGTTGACGACTATCTCCATAGTCAATTAATCTCGATTAATCCGACAAATCATTTCAAGCCCACTTTTTACCTCTCCAAACTTTGTCCTTGCAAATCAGCAATCATGATATCATCTCAATAGCTACTTGCCATCCTTTCATTATTGTTATTACTACACTATTACCACTAATGTTTTCTCTGATCTTCAATCAATCCATCAATCTATCAATCAATTTTATTTACAAAGCACCCTTCGTACTAAAAGCAGCTCAAAGTGCTGTACAGATCAATAACAAAAACAATTACCCACCCCACCCTCACATGGAAAAACACACAACAGTAGAGAACAACATATCAATGCACAGTTTTCAAATTTTTCTTCACAGTTATGTGCTTTGTGATGGTCTATGATGTAAATATGTTGATAAATATAAATTTGTGGGTGATAAAATGTAAAAAAAAAAAGTCTTCTGCTAAACAGCTTCGCAAAAACTTTTTAGCACCCCGTGCGTCTTGTTCCGCCGATCTCCTAATTCCAGCCGACGGATGAGCCACCTGGCTTTAATAATGGATTATTTTTCCATATATCCTCCTACAATCTGCCTGGAAATGCATCTCAGTCATTTGGACGACTGATAAGGTTCCCACTCTTAATCAGCGGCTGCAGAGTGTGACAAATGTAATTCCCCTTGAGACCTTCAGTAGACTTAATGGACAAAGCCCTTTTTTTACTTGACCTGGGACCTTGACAGTCCATCACTGGGCCGACGCAGAGCCTCGCCGCCATGTGTGCTCTCACATCCAAAAGCAATTTAGAGCCAATCGATCTCGATATGTTTTCAAACCGAGAGGAAATCTGATTACCCTCAGAAAACCTAGAAGTTTACGGACAAGGCATGAAAACCCGACACTCGACGCCACCACTGCACAGCCCGATCGTCAATAGATGTCAGCATTTGCCGTGCTGAACACCAGAAACAATGTATTGTCCCCACACAGTCGGTTGATTGGCATGGTGGACACATTCTAATACTTTTTGCTGAGAAGAAGGAGAAAATTAAGCTTCTAGAAGTGGAAGAAAAAATGTTGTCAAGAGTAAGAAACTTTGCATTGCCCCTCTCAGAAAGCCGTCTGTCACGCAGGCTCAGGTCCATCAGGAAGACATTAATCCAAAAGATTCCTGAGGCGTCCGGTCTGTACCTGGTTAAGCTTTTCACAGGTAGCGGAAATAAGCTTCAACCTCTTGAGATTTCTAAAGCAGATGTATACATATATATATATATATATACAACAGAAAAATCATTGATGGAAAATCTATTTCCTGATTAAGTTGATGAACACAGACTCTGCTAAGGAAACATAGTCAGAATTTGGTTTCTTACTCTGTTGTCCCTTATGAGATCAGTTGGTTAAACATACCACAGATTTTTGTTGTGTTTTTCTAACACTACTGAATAATAAGTTTAAAACCTGGATCATATTTTTCAGATTTATGCCTGGCGTAAACAATTAATGGGATTAATTGTAATTAATTCTGATTAATTGTGATTTTGTGATTATTGAAATAACTGTCAACTAATTTAGTAATTGATTAAATGTTAACTGGAGTAGGCAAGCTTAAAAAAAAGGCAATTTGCTGAAAAAAAAAACGTATATTCAGAGCAATAATCAAGCCAAAACTGTACAATATAAATTTATATGTATTCTTGTTAAAATAAGGAATTGAATTATTTCTTTTTCCATCTTTTAAAGTGTTTCTAATATTCCCTAGGAAGTACTTAAGTAGTTCAATAAAAAGTCTGGCAAATGTCCTAATCTTTTTTATCTTTGAATCGATTAATTGTCACAATAATTTATTAATCAGTTACTAAAATAATCACTATTTGCATCCTTTACATGGCAGCAGTGAATAACACAGCAACAACAATGAAAGAAGATACTTTGAAAGGCAATAGAGTTTTTTTTTTTTTTTTTTTTGGTCTGGTTAGCAGAATGCTGTATAGTAATTAGAAAACCCTACAGTCCTGAAATCTGTTAATGCTCCACGTCTCGCTACACATCAGCCCCCAAAATCGTACAATTTTTGAGTGGGTGTCGGGAGTTTGGAAGAAACGCAAAAAAAAGAGGAGACGACGGGAGACGGAGATAAAAGGACAAAGACTTTGTCCCCCATGAGGGCAGAAAACAGACAAGAGTAGACGATAAACACAGAGGATGATAAAGCAAGGCTCGGCCTTTGGGGAGTAGTGTAATCTGAAAGCAAGAGACCAGAACCGGCAAAGGCCATCTGATGAAATCTAAGGGAAAGGAGCAAGAAAGGGGGGAAGAAAATGGAGAGAGATATTGGACATCCATTAAAAGTTGGTGATGTATAATTTAAGGAAGCCTGTTTTCCCTTTGTTTGCTGCTGTATCTGAATTATATTTGTGCCTGTTCTCTTTGGACGAGCCTGGTTTGTATTAATCCCGTGGATTTGCGATAACTCTCTCTTGCCTTGTTATATCCATTTCCATTTTTTTGAAGGTCAAGGCGTGTTTTCAGTTTCTGTTTCTGTGCTGAGAATCAGGATTTCACGCCATTTTTTCCCCTCATAAGGATCAACATGAATCCGACATAAACCCAACTTAAAAATAAACTCAGCAACTTATCCAAGTACAGTCAATGCTGGAATTATTCAACCTTATGAATTAGGGTTATTGGCAAAATATACAAACTACCAATCTGCTTTAATTATCCTTGATTGTTCAAAGCTATTTTGTTTCCTCTGACCTATCGGGTAATGTTATTGATTTATCTATATTTCAAACATGCAATGAAACATTTTTGTCAACGATCCAGAGTTATGAGCTGTTCCGTCCCAATCAGACCTAATGCAAGTAATTGATTGAGTAAATCAATGAGTATTCACTGGGAGAAGGTGCACAGTGTTGAATTTGGATGAGATGAGATTAGTATGATTTGACTATTTACTCCTAAAAAGAAGAACTGTTAATAGATGGTAGAACAAGATGCATTTTCAAAACTTTAATGTAAATAAACAGATATTGGAAAGGCGATGTAAAGGTTTGGAAAATAATGTTCCTCTGAACTGCCAGGATCACTTTGGAAATGTTCCTTTCTCCACTTGACTCTCTGGAAACAACGTCACCGTTTGCTCGCTGAAGGAATTTCAAACACAACATACTCACTACAGGAGTTGAAAAAGAATTACATTTTGGGGTATTTTTACTACTCTGTACTTTTTACTTTTACTCGAGTAATTTTATTCTGAAGTATTTTTACTCTTACTTGATTAAAATTTCTGGATTCTTTACCCACTGAATGAACAACAAACATGTTTTAACCAAAAATTCACCAGACTCAGATACAGACCTGCAGTTTTTGTTAAAGTTTCATAAGTTTTTTTATTGAATGAAACTGATTTGGAAACATTTTCTTTTGCCTGATTTTGTTATTTTTTTGTCAAGTAAATGAGTTATTGTCATTTTAGTTAGTAAAATATCAAAATTTCCAATTAACATTATATTTTGGTCCATCTGATTCTGTAATTTTTATATATTTAACCATTAAAAATTCGATCAGTTACTGAGTACTTGAGTAGATTTTTTTTTTTACCAAATACTGTTTTAACCTGACTTTGGTAATTTCTTGGACGGCTACTTTTTACTCTTATGGTGCGTTCACACCAAACACAGTTTGAGCATCAGGCTCAATGCTCGATGTTTCCAATCAGATGTGTTTTTGAGACGTGTAACACGTTTGATGTGAAATATGTCAAAGTAGTGCTTCTCCTACTTGAGTGTAATTTTTGGATTCTTTACCCCTGTCTGCTATATACATATGAGCCCCACTTAAGTTATTTTGTCATCTTAGTTTATTTTAAGCACAAGTACACACAATAACATTTGGCTAACCACATGTATAACTGAAAATGTAAAATATTTCCTGCACGTCTTCAGACCCCCTTCATTCTCTTCCATCTGATCTGCAAAGAAGCTCCACTAACGCCAGAAAAACCTGAAAATAAATAAAATAACAGCTCACACGAATTGCGTACTGCCTGCTGCGTCGTTTAAAATCAGATTTTTTTCTATTTATCATGGCAGGGTTGAAGGAAGAAAACAACCACGCTCACATCAGACGTAAATTCAGAGCTGAATCTTTTCATTGATTGTTTGGGTAAAAAAACACAGAGGGAGACGGGAAATGGTTAAAGATCCCAAATGAATTACTTTTTGCTGCCGTTTCTGTGTGTTGTGTGGGTCTGACAGCTTGTCCACGCGCAGCCACATCGACACACACACACGCACGCACACACACCACAGTAATCCAGTGTTCAGATGAGATAGGCTGTGCCGGGTGAGCCTCCAGACTCAAACGCCATATTAGATCTGGTTGGCTGATCTTCCTTACCAATTTACTGGAAACCTCTCCGTCCCTCATCCCCCTCTCTCCGCCTCTGTCCGAGCAACTTCAGAAATGTTTACCCTTTCATCCCTTTTTTTTTTTTTGTCCCTCAAGTTTTTTTTTTCCCCCTATAAAAGTTGGCTTCAGCCATGCGGATATTTAGTTTCTTGGAGAAATCAGCAACAAGGAGGCTGTAGACTTATTCCCCAAAATGAACCAGTAAAATTTTATTCAAAATGTTGTTCATTCCATGAACGAACAGCTCAAATTACGTCAAGGAAGAGTAATATTTTAATAGTAAATATGGAATTGCAGGTAATTTGATGCCGTTTTGAGTTTAGTGCGCCTCAAAATGAATAGCATGATTCTTAGCAATAAGGTTAAATACCTAGTAATCCATTTGAGTGATAGCTAATTATATTATTTATATCAGGGGTGACAAACTCAGGTTCATTTTGGGCCACATCAAAAATCTGAATGTTCTTAACCCTCTCAGGCTCAAATTAAGTTGTAGTTGCAGGAAAAATCTGATATTTGGAGAAAATGATCATATGGGGTAGTAATATACAAT
>CAEFZY010004390.1:0-27942 GCA_903066815.1 Brachyrhaphis roseni
GAGGACCCGACGAGGAACAAAGGACACAGGTGGGACTAAATACACCGGGAGGCAATCAAGGGAACAAGACACACCTGGGAACAATCAAGGGGAGACAGGACAACACGGAGAGCACAGAGACACAGAACTCGAAATAAATACACAGAAAACTCGAAAATAAACACAGAGAAACACAGATCCTGACAAGAGTATCGTCAGTGTCAGCGAGACCTTGACTCTAATCCAGCTGACGATCTGCAGATGGATTTATAGACAGCTCTCTTTGACAGAGCGTGAGTCAATCTGAGGGAAGAGGCAAATATTCCCCTTTGTTGAAAATCTGAGACCATGGTACACAAACGGTCTGGAAATCTGTCATTTCTCCCGCTATTGTTTTTCTAATCCTCTAATGATACATTCTGCTGTTTGAAAGCTGGTGTCAGTGTTAGTACATGAAAATGAGCACATGAAGCTTCAAAACGACATGATTTGCTTTGTTTTGACTGTAAAGGTCATGTGGCGACTACAGCGTGGAGACGGGTTACACAAGATGTCACAGTTTCTCTTCAAGCCACAAGAGGGCGCATGTTTCCCACTGTTGACATGAATAAGTAATAAGAAACCACACACACACATAGACCCTCCTGCTGAGTGCATTCATTCATGGTTGACCCCATTAAGCCCTGGGTTGGCAGTGAGCTGGTCTCACCGTCCCACAGGAGGGCTTCAGTCAAACATTGCTCATGTTCACATGCTCATCAAGGCGTTGCATGTTTATCTTTTAACTTTTATGAAAGTATTTTTGTTATTTCAGGAGCCCTGTTAAATGCATGCCTAAACATGCATTGTTGTCTTACATCATAAATCCATTACTTATGTGGAAATGGAGGTTTAGGAATTAAAATTAATGATTAATAAAGGAGTTTTCAAAATGTTCATAAAAAGTAAGTAAAGAAAAATAAGACCAAATTGAGTTAGGTAAAAGAAAAAGTACATGTTTGATGTTTTTTTAGCAAAAGTAACAAAAGGTGAATATGAATGGCAGTGAACAGTAGCATGATCTGATGATAACATTCATTAAGCTTTTTTAATATGCTTCCAGTTAAGCAGAAATTATTCACAGAATTCATTTTTAAGAAATCTTTTAATTTACCAACATGTTTCTGACTGGATGCAATGTTTTGGAAAAGCCCAGTTAGAGTCCTGGCTTGAATCTGATGGAAAATCTTTGGAGGGAGCTAAAGATTAGGGTTATGTCAAGGAGGCCTTCCAGCCTCAAAGACTTGGAGCTCATCGTCACCAAAGATAAGTCATCAATATATCGGTGAAAATACACAAAAGAAATCTGGTAATTAATTATATTACAAAGGGTTTATCCTCTCTAATGCCATTAAATTGCTAATCATCGTCATATTCAGTGTTGTATAAAGTACTGAAATCTCAGTCATTATGCAAAAGACAAAAAGAACTGGGATCTTATTGGTGGTGATGAACAAGCCCAGGCAAGTAGGCTACCGACTTTGTTGCAGTCAATCAGTAGGTGAGGTCAAAACACTTGCGTTTCTCTCTCTCGCTTTTTTGTAACGAGTAACTAAACCACACATTGAAAATGTATCGGAGTAAAAGTATGCAATTAAGTTCGGAAATATAGTGAAGTAAAAGTGAAAGTTATCAAAAATTTTCATACTCGAGGAAAGTATGAAGTACTCCAAAATATACTTAAGTAAAGTAGTGAAGTGTTTTTACTTCGTTACTATACAACACTGACCATATTATCTTAAATTAATAAATTCTCAAGTAAAGATTATAGAAGAAAACAGCAACATACCTAGTTTACAAACGGAACTCTAAACACTATCGCTAAAATAAAAAATTGAATGTTTAAGAGAGCTAATTTTTTTTTATTTAACTTTTTATCAAACATGTACATGTTTCAAGGAGATTAAAGAAAGTGTTATAATACCCAAAAATTAATCTGACAAAAATTAAGAGGCCTGTCAACACAGTTGTAGGTAAAAAGTGAGGTCTATAAAAATGCCATTTGTAAAACAATACATTTTTGTAACTTTCTGTAGAATGACACACAGACAAGGGTTCCTACTGGTATCCTTTTTCATAGCTGTAAAAATCTGTAAAACGGTAGTGTGGATTCGGTTGCCTTCTAGTCGCAAAGGAACATTTACTCTACAAAATGAAGAAGATCGGACATTTCAGCTGTAACACTGTTGGATTTACATCTTGTTGAGTTACAGCTGGTGTAATTGGGAAAGAATTACACAAATAGGGGAAGATATGGACAATGACTGTGACAAACAAAAAAACTTGGAAATAAAATTTGCAATTAAACAAACAAAACAGCCAAACATGAAGAGGTTTTGAGTTTCCAGTGATCACTACCAACCTGTGCCTGTTAATAACCAGCTAATTGTTGCTGCATCTTTGAAACTGCATTAGTGACTGAAGCTTTGCAGTGACTTCAGTCACATTTTGATACGATGTGTGAGAACAGAGAACATAGGAGATGTGAGAGAAAAGAAACTGGCAGAAAGAAAAGAACAAAAGCTCCAAGAGGATGTAATTGATGAAACAATTTCAGACACAAACAATATTTGAACAGTGAATTGGTTTTATTGAGAACTTTCTGTTCAGTCCATATTTTGTCAGTGCTGATATGAACATGAAGCGCCTGTGCTTGTTGGGATTGATGCTGCGGAGCGTGGATCTGCCTGCATCACCTCTGCAGCTCTTCTTGCGCGTCTCACTGACTCGCTGTGCTTGCAGGGCGAATGTTGATGTTACCGCCTCACCGTGTTCACACTTACTTATCAAATTTTATGCAACCCCTTTTATAATTTATTAATAGAAAGTTCGCTAGCCAACACTCTGCACTACAGAGTACGCACAGATTTGTGGTCGTCATGGCAACAGCAGAACAGCGTGCGTGAGTGCGTGTGATGTAGTGGTTGTTGTGCGTGGCTGTATAAGTGTGTGTTTTTTGCGCATGACCAGCGGGGGAATGTGAGACCCTACAAACCCCTTCGCCCCCCACCAACGCTGCAGCTCAGGCGCAGGGGTCTTTTGCGAGGGGGCGGAGTTTGTTTCTCTGCAGAGGGATGCTGATGCTGATGGACCAGTGAGTCTGGAAACCCCTTCTCACACATCGACTGCAGTGAGACTCCCTCAAGCTGAAAGCATCTGTGCTTCATCTCTCTCTCTCTCTCTCCCGTCTGTCCTCCTCCTCCTCCTCTCTTCACCTCCTCTCCTCACTCGCCCAGCATCACTCTGTCCTCCACAGCTCAGCCTGACTCACTCAGTTCTCCTCCTCTTCCTCCTCTCGTTCGAGCCGAGCAACACGACCCGGGATCATGTCCTCCAACGTGCCCTCCGGGACTGCAGCCGGTGGCTCTGGGGTCAAAAGCAAGCCTCTTTCCCCTTTTAAGAAGCGGGGCAGCCTGCAGTACACGGCCAGCACAGGTGAGTGGAGGAGGTGAGAAGAGTCTCACGTTAAACATCAAACCCCATGTTTCGGCTCTGATAGCTTTTCAGGACGAGTAACAGAAAAAGTAAGACCGTGTAAATAAAAACACTTTGTGCGCATTACTTTCCCCTGAGTTGGAAGAGGTTGGCAGTAGTTGAAATGCAAACCTGTTGATTACAGGAAGATGCAACAGAGGCTGTTTTGTGGGGAAGATTTCAGGCATTTTACTCCTTTGCTGAAAGCATGTTCACAGTCTTGCTATTATATTTCTTTTTTTATCTTTTCTGGCTTCATCTTTCATGGTTTCACAGAGCTGCACCATAAATGAGCCACACCAGTATGAAACAATTTAGCCGTTGCGTAACTTGTTTTTCTCAGGTGAACACCCCAGTGCTGTCAGCTGTCATGTTTTGGGCTGAATTATGACTTTGCAATAGGGATATTGTTTTTAAAGCATTTTGCAAATTGACTCTTCCTGTCCCTTTTTTTTCCTTGAGAGAAGAAACTTGATGACTGTGGTTTTTGCTAAGCTGGTTAACTGCAGAGAGAGAATATGTATGTTGGTACCTCAGGACTTTGTCCTAGGCTGAAAGAGAGGATTAGCCTCCACTCTGATGTATGCACAGCCTTTTATCCAAACCACAAAGAGGAGGCGTCATATGCTGCTCCAGCCACACTTTCTCTGAAATGCAAAACTTGTTTGTTCGTTTTAGAGTGATGTGAGGCTGAGGGGTCGCTTTCTGAAACAAGATGAAAGCGTCCCTCGGTGCAGATCGTATTTGTCTCTTTTAGCCCCACATTCAGGCTTTAGGGTTTCCTTTTCATCAGGGAAAATGCAGAAAATTATTTCTGCATCGGTGCAGGTTTAATTTTTATTTTTTTTTAAATGCAGAAGATTATAGGATAGAAATAATGCTTGGACTAATCTAGGAAAAAATGTTGTCATGGTTTGGATATTACTTTTGCTGTTTAACCTACAGTAGCTCTCAGAAGTGTACAATACTGTTCCAAAATGCCACGTCTCGCTAATACAAAAATAATTCATTTTAAAATATTTTCCACAAAATCATATATCCTGTACAACAAATCATCTATGAAATAAAAATATATAATTCTATGGAAAAAAGTAAAAAGGAGCTGAAACTTGGCTGCGTAAATATGCACACCTGCAAACAAACACTTTGATAAAACATAATTTCGATCAATTTCAGTGTTCAGCTTTCTGAGTGAGGAGTCCATCAGCAGGACAGATTTTGATTTGGTGAAATGTCACTAAATCCGCTGAAATCCTTTGTTTACAGTCCTATTCAGACGACCCCACATATGCATTGCCTAATTTAGCTCAAAACATTTGTTTATCTCCCATAAAATCAGTCTTTTGTTTGTTTGAATGCATATTTAGACTTCAGTTTTACATCACGCACACAGGGTTTTTGGGGAAAAAACAAACCACCAGTTTTTGGACAGAAACTTGCATGATGCTGCCACAGTCACTCTCATTTTGGTATTCCCTTGGTGACGCCACCTTTTATTTGTTACTTAAATACCTGGACAGAATGTTTCATCAGACCGCAACATGTTCTGCTACGCATATTTAGAGTTTTTAGCCAGTTTCAGAGGTTTTCTTTGGAAGAAAGACCTTTTATTTTGACACCCCAACCCTCAGTGCAGACATGTGGAAAATCCAGGAGATATTTGTCAAGTCGAACAAAATCACTACCTGATGTAAATTGTAGCTATATTCTGGCCATTGCAGAGCTCATCTTACTTCTTCCAGTTCAAGTAAATTTGATTATCTGAACAGAATAAAATCTGAAACTGAATCAAAAGGTGCTTCAGCAGAAGCACCTTTTGCTGAAGCAAATATGCTATAACCTATGCAACAAGGTTATAGTATATTTACATTTTACTTTCAATAAGGCTCTTTGTTTTTCATTTGCATTATGTAAGACTGTTATCCTTGTACGTTGAAAAGCTTTGAAAATGGTGAATCAAAGTCTCTTGTGTTAGATCAAACCTGTCGTTTAAACAGCGGTTTGTACACTTCAAAACCTCTACGTTCCTGTTGTTGGTTTTATGAGAGAATCAAAGAATAAAATCTCTGGCAACAGAAATAAAAGCAGCTATTATGTCCTGCTTAGTGATATAGTTGCACTTCGCAATGTTATTGTGATAGCAGAGTATCTTATTTCATAGTATTTGTGTTTTTGGAGCCACAGCGGTGTATCATGATAAAATTTGAAGTCCATGTACTCCATCTTGACTTGGACAATTGTTATAGTCATATTTCTTCAAAATCTTGCATTGTTTAAATTTAAAGTTGTCTCAGTAATGTCTTCCTGTTCATGTCTCCACTGCGAACCAACAGTGGCATGCTCAGACTTTAGTTAACGGTCAATGTGTTCAATAATTTGACATCTAATCCAGCAGCAGGAAAGCTGAGTGAATCATCAGCTCCCAGATCAGGATGTTTTCAGCAATTATCCACTTTAGTAGCTCGTAAACAAAAGCATTATTATAAACAAATTCTCTCATGCTGGGTGGAATAATTGAACAGATGCTGGGTTTTTTAAGTCTTCATCGTTAGAGACTTTACCGAAGACAGTCTGCAGAGGCACATGGAAAAACAGCATTCACATTTGATTTTGTTAAAGCTTAAAGGGAACTAACTGAGTAAGCAAATATGACATTTAGGTGACTCATCTCTTTTGTTTTGTGCTTTTTTGCAAGGGCGCTTGTGTAGTTGGGGGGCAGATTGCACAGTATTGTATCTGCGAATGCAGCGAAATCAGGCTCATTTGATTGCATAAGATCAGATGGTTAACTCTACAGTCTTGTCAAATAATTAATCAGTGCTTATTGGATTTGTTTCTGCTTCAGCCACTTTCGATTGAATTTTAAAAGGACATCGCATGACATCTTTCAACATGCTTGATAAATGACACCTGCATGCAGCAAAAGTGGATTATCCTCCTTTAACAAGTGAACGTGCTCAGCTGAAAGGGAGCAAATGTGAAAATATGCTGCAGGATCAGAACAGCTTCATAGTTGGAGTGTATTTTGTGCAGCATGTTTGAGTATAGTGTCTGTATTTTTCATATTTTGCAGGGTGAAGCTCAGCAAAGAGCAGCTTTAGATGAATCTCTTCTCTGGGTGTGAGGAAGGTAGTTCTGGGATTAGAGACACCCACTCTCCAGCTCGCCCCCACACCGCGCTGATACAATTTGGACTTGTTGAGGCACTGAAATGTGTGCAAATGGTTGTAAATGAATGCAGCAGTAGCTGTCTGCTTGAGTCATAACAGCTGTTTGACATTAATTGAGACCAAAAGAGTTTAATGGAAAATGCATTAAGAGCAGGGTGAAAAAAAAACAGCAATATCATACATTACGGTGTGTGTTTGGGTTTCATTTGTGTTTTTGATCATTTTTCTTGCTGTTTATTTTAATCTTTAGATCTTGCCATATTCTGTTCATCTGTGTTCATTATTGTTAGTGGATGTTGCAATGTGATTTCATTTTTTTTTTTCATTTAGATTAATTTCTCTTAGTGTTAGCCTTTCCCCCTGGTTTGTAGTTTCTGTGAGTCTTTGTTCAGCTTCTTTGCATTAATTATTCCCTGTTCCTTGCTTCATGTCCTACTCTCCTTATGCTTCTGCTGCAAGTTTTCTGATTTCATTATTAAAATTTCACCACGATTCTCCAAAGCTTCTTCAGTCCAGCTCTAAATACACACTACTTGAGAATTAAAGATTCTTGGAATAGTTTTCCTACTCCTCTGAACATTTTCATACAATATCATAATACAACCAAAATCTGCTGATTATTTTACTGTTACTTCATGTGATATACCAACACAAAGTGAGGTATATTTCTAAAACATTTTTACACATAAAATGTGCTGTCGGGTGAATATGATCATTGAACAGTAATATTCAAGTCCTGCCACAGATTTTTGATTGAACTTTAGTCTTTCCTTTAACTGGAACATTCAAACATGTTCCAGTTAACATTTTAGGTAGCATGTTTGCAAAATCTGATTGTCAATCACTTCCCAATCACCCCTATTAATCCGCTTCTCAGATTAACAGAAAGATGCAGAAAGACGTTGATCACATTTGTAAAAGCGACTCATGGCCTATAATAAAATGTGAAACATTTCCAAAGTAAGTCCTTTAATCAGCTCACTGATTCAGAATGGTCATTCAGGAAGCAATGAATGACCTTTGATCACGCTGGGCTTCACCCACATGTTGTTAGCATGTGTCACTTGTTGCCACTGTTACAATCCCACACGGATGTCACAGCACAGGGCGCAGGCAAACACTGTAATGCCACTACAACAAGAATCTAATCTGAGGTAATAACATATATTTCTCTTAACAATTCACCAAAACACCAACACACCTTCATCAGATAACCTGAGCTCAGACACTTTCTGCTGCTCGGATGGAGCAACATCTGGCATGAGATGGGGTCTGGGGGGGTGGGGTCGCCTCTCTGTTGCCCTGGAGCCTGATGGTGTTTTGATGCAGTCAATAAGTCGACAGAAACCAGACAGCAGCTGCTGCTCGCACTCAAAGAGGTCCAGTTTTAAAGGTACAGACATTAGATCACACTTTGTAACGGCTGGAAATGTTTAACTCTAAATTCTACTTATCATTTGCATAATGTGGCGAGTTTAGCCTATAAACACTAAATTACCTAGAATTTAACTGAAGTGAATGAGAAGCTTAAAGATTAAAAATAGTTTAAAGGATAAAAGACATTTCTGCACTTTGTGATTTCTTTAAACAATTGTTGTTTAGTCTTAGCACAACTTGACAAATTTCTCAGATGATTTTTTTAAGAGCTGCCTGTAAAGAGATTTGATAAATAACTTTCATCTATATGAGAAGATGCCAGATTGAGTAAAACACCCATAATGCATTGTGAACTACTTTCATTTTCATTTGTGGATATGATGGAAGTGTCTTCACATAATTTAATATGACTAGATTATTTAAACCAGGTCATTATCTTGTTAATTATAACACCTTTATTAGATCAAAATCGTCAGAAAAATACAGACAGTCTGACAGACGTCTGTTTAAAACCAGGTTTAATTTATCTCTTTTGGTTGCTGAACTTCATTCAGATGTTCATCCATCACAATGAATCATTATAAATGCAATTATTTGGCTGTAAAACCTCACATGACCATTAGAGAGCGCCGCCTCTGAATAAATCCATGTCTCAGTGCTCACTGAAAACCGATTAGAGTTCTTCAAAACTAATTTGTACTTGAGTAACGGGCATAAGAAGTGACAAAGTGGATTTTCTGGTGCTCTGGCCGGGTGGGTTAATTTTTTGGTAAAAGTGTCACATTGGGCTTCACCCTCCATAATGTCCGCCCCATCAGGAGGGCTTTACAGAACAGATTTTTTTTTCTTTCTTTTTGTGATTCCAGTCATGTGGGATTACATAGAGTTACTTAGGAGATGTCCATGTTGTTGTAAGAGGATATCCAGAAATTGAAGGTAAAAGTTGAGTTGAGTTTCAGCAGAACAGCAGCTCATGTCTTACTGAGCCGACAAGCAGGACAGATAAAAGACAAGAGCCCCTGAAGCAGTGATATGGAATGGACTAAACTCAATCAAAAAGCAGGAAACATCATATAAACAAACAATGAAATAATAATAGTCTCATCTATTAGTTGGAAGCACTGTTGCCTTGCAGCATGAAAGTCCTGGGTTCAGATCCCAGCCTGGGGTCTTTCTGCATGGAGCTTCAGTAGGTTCAGCCAGAAAGTTTTCTTGCTATTAACTCTTTCAGTTTTGGTAGAGACTGGGAATGAAAGCAATCAACCATGAAGTGGTCGGCCACAGAGTGGGGGTTATTTGATGCTGAGATACACAAAATAAAAATAATAAAGTTACTAGAACAAAGTCATAAAATTACAAGAATAAAGTCATACTACTATGACATATTCCTGTAATATAAGACACATATATTGCAAGAATATATGACTTCATAAGTCATATCCTCATAAAGTCATATGAGAATATTATTACTTTATCCTTGTATTATTTGGACTTTATTTTCGTAATTTTATGACTTTATTCTCATATGAGTTTATTCTCATAATACTATTATTTTTATTTTCTTTTTTTTTAGTATGTCCCTAACATGCCATTGTAGAAGAAAGAGAAGGTCATTCCAGAAAAACAACACTTCAGCCTGAATGGGAACAATGAAGCGGCTCTTTAATAAGTTGATTTGTGAGGAGATTCAGTTCTGGTCACGTGTTGAACACATTTTTCCTCCTCAGACTTCTGCTATTTTTCAAAACAACAACAAAAAATAAGGACAATGAAATGTCAAACCTTGCAGCTGAGACAGCACCGTTTTGTTCAGACACACATGACACAAACATCCCGAACACATGGTCCCTTCAGCAAAACACAGATCACTCGACTGCGTGGAGAACAGGGGGGTGCTGCTCAACCAGTTCAACCCAGGAGAGACGGTGCTTTCCGCTGATGCTCCTTCGTCTCCCCCCCCCTGCCTCCTCTTCCTCCTGTGGTACAGTCCAGATAGATGTCAGAGGCTTTTAAATGAGGAAGATCAGCTCCAGAGGCGGCTAGTGCAGCGACAGCTGGCCTGGACCAGGAGGCAGGCAGAGCAGAGGGGGGCTGTGAGGGGGAGTTCATGGATCTGCCGGACCTGCTCTGTGTATGTATGACAGGGACAGATTATGGATAGCAGCAGAGATGACTGATGGTTTGACTCTATGCGTGCATTGATGTACAGGCACGAGTGTGTTTTCAGTTTTGCATTTTTTGACTTGGAGTGTTTTTCATTTGTTTCTCCCCATCCCTCCTTTGCCTCCATCATGTTGAGCCCATGCTGAAAGGACAGCAGTCGCCATCCTGGGCCATTTGCTGTTTGGCATGCTCCATCTCCCAGCCAAGACAGCGTCTCTTTCCCTCCTTCCCTCTGTCTGTCTGTCCTCCCTTGGCTCTGCTAGCTGCTGGTTACAACTGGCTCTGAGGAGACAGGTATGCTCCACTACCCTCATCCCTCATTACAAAAAAAAGGACAAAATGCTCCACTCCTTTATTCCTCTCCTTCATTCCCAATCACCTCTCTTCTGGCTGTCCTCTGACGGCTTCGTGCTGCAGCCCCAAGCAGCGCTGTCTTTAGAGTGCCGAGGAGACAGTGTGCTGATTGATCGCCCCACAAACTTGCTTCCTGGTGCATTTCCAGAGTGGGTAAAATGGTGCAAGTGTGCAGAAAGAAGAAGTCCAGATCGATAATGCCTGCAACTTGCCGAAGCTCTTGCATCTTGGAGGGGTTGTAATGCTGGACTGTATCTGGGCTGTTAGTGTTTTTTAGTTTCCACAGGGTAGGCTGATGAAAAGCAGAAAAAAAGAAAAGAGGCTGTTTTTATATCACTTTTGGCCGGTGGGCATGGAGATAAAAACTGTCTCTGCAGACAGAAGCAAGTTTCAGGGTCCGCAGATGGATGTTGAATCAGGAAACAGGAAACAAGGTTTTAAAGGCTGCTTAGTTATAATATGAAGGTCTATCAGATGGTCATTAAATCCTGTTGGATTTACTTGGTTCTAGATAGCAGTCAACTACATGCAGAAGTACCAGAGACACTTAGCTTGAAGCATATTATTGTAGAAACAACATGTGTAATATGTATGATTTGAAAACTCTTGGTTTTTGCATTTCGTTTGACAGTTTTACCAGAAAGCCTATTTTTTAAGCATTCGAAATAAATCCGATTCTGCTTGGAGCTTTCCAAATAAAACTCTTCTACAGCATTGTTAGTCTCCGGCATCCCAAAGCAATCTTGCCTCTGTGAGAATATGTAAGTTTTACTGAGAAATATTTTCCACCGAGGCGATGAGTCACAGCCCTGACTGTAGATTTAAAATCTCCACAGGTGCAGGAAGACTATGGTGGTTTGTACAGCGGCCTGTTTGATGGTAAAACCAGAGAGATTAACGGAGGATGTTGAATTTTATTCATGCTAAACATTTATTCTGAGTAAGGGCCCAGAGTTAGAAGGTAAACATTTATAGACATGGAAATCTCGAAGTTCTGCGGTTTGTTCTCAGTCCTCTATCTGTCTCTTGCATCTCATTTGGTTTTCAAGAGTCAGGAATCATCTTGAGCTTTACACAAAATGATATATGCACTCACTGGTCACTTTATTAAATACACTGTTTTTAGAACTGCTTTATTTCCTATATATTGTATGATAGATTCAACAAGTTGCTGGAAACATTGCTCAGAGAAGACGCTCTATTAGACTGAGATCTGTACAGGGAACTCACTGTCATGTTCAAGAGCCCAAAGTGAGATTATCTGAGCTTTGTGACATGTTGCTGTAATTACCCTTTAGAAGACGGCACACTGTGGTCATAATGAGATGGAAATATTCAAGAAAAACACTCAAGCTAGCTGTGTGTAATTTAATGATGCTCAACTGACACAATAATGGACCTAAAGTCCATCCATTGTCTAAACCCGCCGCTTGTCCTTGCCGGGTTGCGGGGGAGCTGGGATTTATCTCCAGCTGTCATTGGGCGACAGTCGGGGTACAACCTGCACAGGCCGCCAGTCCATCACAAGACAGCACAGAGACAAACAGGACGGACAACCACGCGCACACTCACAATTTAGAGAGAGCAATTATAAAAACAATCATGTTTTTAGACCGTGGGAAGAGGTCAGAGTACCCAGAGAGAACTCATGCATGCACTGGAGAATATGCAAACTCTAGATAGAACCAGTGCTACCAGCTGTACCACCATGCAGCCTGGGGTCCAAAATGTACCATGAAAACATCCCCACATTATTATACTGGTACCAGGCTGAAGTGTTGATACAAAGCAAGACAGATTTGATGTTTTTGCCACATTCTGATCCTACATTCTGATTGCAGAAATCTAGACTCACAGGCCAGGACCAGAACTTGTTACAACCACATTACTTCGGTTGCAACAAGTTGTTAGAGTTACTGACCCCTGATATCAATAAGGCTTTTTTGTTTACACACATGCTTTTCTTTGGATATTTTCTGGGGGTTTTTATCAATTCTCTATAAATCTGAAAAATCTGAAAGGAATGTTTTGTTTGGAGATTCCAGCAGATCACATCTTTCTGACATCTTTCTGTTAAAATAATTTAAATCACCTTTCTTCCCTTTTCTGATCCTCTATTTCCTTACTTTACTTTGTGTGGATAAATGCACTGAGTCCGTAACAAGTGACTGGCAGATTCACTGTTCATTTTAACAAGTTATTGAGCAAATGTTTCTACTAAAGAGCCCCCAGTGAGTGCACATCTCCAGCCTTTCTCTCTGCTGTGTCAACCCTATTTAACCTCATTTTGACTCAGTAGATATCAAGCAGTGAGTGTTGTCTTTTTTTTCCAGCATCTCTTAGATCCTGTAGACAAATATAAACCAGTTTAACAAATTTTGCCTGAGAACTCTGGTCAATTTAACATCCATGCGGGCAAAATACTTCCAAGAAAAACACTGATGGATTTAATTTCAGAGCGGCTTGCTCCCCGACCGTGAGGGGATGAGTTATTATATAACCATAAACGCCACTGATCTAAATATAGCAGCCATTAGGGGCTTAGCTTCAGGTCTGGAGGCAGTGGCTGGGCCTGGCCTTACTGCATCCCAATGTGGTTGTCGCATCCTGTCCTCCACACCAGTGTCCGGTGTCATTAGAGCGGCTTAATAGCCATTGAGCTGACAGTAGAAATAATATCCTTGGTTGCTGCTGCACTGCACAGACATCTGTGGCTTATAGACTGCAGTTTATCAAGCATTGCTCATGCTTTTGTTTTGTTTTTTAATCCATTCAGCTTCGTTCTGTACCTTAACTGTAATCTTTCAGTGCAAGTCTTTTTAACTTTGAACATAGGATATGTAACATCGGGATAAGGAACTTGGTCTGAAAATGTGACTTTTGGTTAAGTCATGGGCATTTAGATTTAGATTTAGACGTCTGTTCTTTGATACTATTGTCTCTTCAAGTCTCCCAACAATTTTCTGTTGAATTTAGTTCTGGTTTCAGGCTCAGCTGTTCTGAAACTTTGCTTTACTTCTGGTGAAATTATTCTTTTGTTAATTTGGATGTATGTTTGGACTCATAAAAAAGTACATTTCAGTGATTCTGCCATGTCTTACTGTGGGCATGGGTGTTATTTTGGTGATGCACCAGGTTGTTTTTACACCAAAACTATTTTTGGGAATTGCAGCTGGATTTGTTGTGGCTGTTGTGATGTGCAGTTGTCACCTCTCTGAGAAATAACAATCCAGTGACTATTTTTGAATCTAGAGCTGAAAGTTTTGAATGAAACTGTCAAAAAGAGAGTCAAGTTCCTGCCATCTAAGCTTGTTGTGTCATTCAATGAGAAGCTTAGCTATGGTTCATGTTCACATCAAATACAGAATGTGATTCCTTTTTCATCGTATCTGCACTCCAGGGTAAATACTGCGAGCCATGCCTATCTCTGAGTCAATAAAGCAAGAAGTGGGGTGAGCTGTGATGATGCCACAAACCTCACAGGGCAGCAAATCAAAACGACTTTCAAAAAACATTATGAAATAAACTATATATATTCTTACTTTTTTCCAACAATTATCCAGAATATTTTAAATTAAAATTGCTCAAAGAAACAGTTACGGCAAATGTCTCATGTCATATGATGTCTGCTTACAGTTTTCCTGCAAACATCAACTCTAAGTTTTATTTTTCTGTGCAGCAGACGTGTGTGTTCCTCTCATTGTTCCTCAGAGTTTCAGCTGCAGTCTATGTTTTGACATTGCAGCCATGTGGTCCCAGCAAACTTGTTCTCTGTGTTGAGTGGGATGTGTTGATTGGACGGTGTTAGGCTGAGTGTGATCAAATGTGTGGTGGGTTGAGGGCTGGCCAATTAGGTTTTAACAGCTACTTTTTTCTGCAACTCTGTAAGGGTCCAGACTTAAATTAAGACAATAGTTGTTAAAAAAAATTGAAAAAAAAAAAAGTCACTTTAATAATTCTAAAAAATAGTTTAAAAAAAGCTTGGAGATTGTGGTGGATGCTCCTGCTTTAATAGAAAGTTTACTTGTCCGGTTATGTGTGAGTTGTGTCTGAGCTGCTGTCATCAACAAATGCTGTCCGAGAGGTCAGACTGTAACATGCAGTGCATGTTCTGACCTCTTTCTGAATATGGTCTATAAATACCGAGGGACATTAGCCCCACCGATACTCTGCCATGCATGCAATAAAATATTCAACATGATGATGAATATTTCAGTGACAGGCAGTTTCGAGTTAAAGATAAATATCTGTCTAAAAACTACACCTGTGGTGAGTAGTTCTCACCTTTCTCTCATTGTTTATGTCTTAATAATAAAATACTTTCTTTTCGCTTATTAAATTTTGTTTGTATTTCCTTAATTTTGTTTGTATTTCCTTTTAATTCCTGTAAAGCACTTTGTATTGTGTTGTTGCTGAAAATGTGCTATATAAATTAAATTACCTTTACCTTTAAAAGCATTCACTCACTTCCATCCTTGTCACAAGGATTCTCACGTTCTGAGAGCCTCCTCATCTGTCCGTGACAGCTGAGTCTGGGTAGGACTGGGTCCTGCAGGGCAATAATGGCCTGTGTGCCTCTGCTCTGATGGCTCTTCACCTAAATGGCTCATTGTGTACGAAGGCACAAATAGGCACTGAGCTCCACTGCACTGTGGGAACCCACCGAGCGAACTTGTTTTAGTCACTGCTCACTGTGTGAAGTGTAAATTAGATCTGAGCTTCTTCAGCAATAATCTTCCTTCCTTCCTCTTCTACTTCTGTTTATTAGGCTCCAGGTTTTATAGGATTATAAAAAGCTTCAATGTCACTAATTGTTCAGAGATCTGACCAGCAGAGGAATCCCACGCAGTCTTTTTGGTTGCCAAAAGTTTAAGTAAAAATTATTAAGGAATAATGACAGCCTGGGTGCAAGAACAGAACAATCTGGTTCAAAATCTGCCACAAGACTGCAAAGAGGTCAAGTCTTTGACCAATGTAAAGTGTAAAGCCTTACTAACATGAACTTAGCTACAAAACAAATACTATCACATTCACAAGCCGCCTGGGTAGATAATTTTGCTTACATGTCCAGAATCGGGGAACGTGAAAAAATAAAACATGCATGACGAAGGAGTTGAGAAGGCAGCTACAAGTAAATTATTACATTTGGAACAACAAACTCAGGCATCAGTGCATAGCAAAAAAAAAACCTCAAAAATAAAAATCTTTACTTAGCTTAAGCTGTCTTCATATAGCTGTTTGATTAAAATTGGCTTGAATACTAAAACAAATTAGATTTTCTAAATGCAGGGATAATGAGGGATGCATTTTTCATTTTCCTGTTATTCAAATTCAGAATACTTCCTCCGTATTTCATAGAACTACGATTTAAAGGACTTGTGTCAAACAACTTACAACAGTTTGTTGCCACCACCTGAATTCCTAGTTGGGACGTTGTCCTCAGATTTACAAGCGTCCCCATTTTTCCTTTGATTTTACCGATGGTCATTAAGTCCAAACAATTAAATTTTATCTTGATAAGACCACAAGGTGGGTGCATGTGCAAACAATTTTTTATGCTGCTTTTTAGAGCGATGGCTTCTTCATCACTGGGTGGCCTTGCAGCCCATCTTCATACAGAATTTCTTTCGCTGTGGATAATGATACTCTCTTACCAGCTTCACAAAATATAATTTGCAAATGTCGCACTAGTTTCTAATACACCACTTTGCCTCTCTCTGTCTCTGCAGTTGAACTCCGTGGCCCTCGCCGACTTCTCACTTCCCAGCATTCCTTACCTGGGATCCCAGTGGCCCTGAAACAATCCATCGACCTGCGCACCTCCATGGACGGGAAATACAAGGAGATAGCTGAGGTCCAAACGGTCCCATTGAGCTCCCCTATGTGAACATATGTCTTTTAAGCTAATATGTCAGCTTAACTTATAGTTTCTGCTTCTGTGTGAAGGAGCTGTTCTCCCGCAGCCTGGCGGAGAGTGAGATGCGGAGCGCCCCCTATGAGTTTCCAGAGGACAGCCCCATCGAACAGCTGGAGGAGAAACGCCATCGCCTTGAGCGGCAGATTAGTCAGGATGTCAAGTAAGTGGCAGAAAGTAAAAAAAATGTGTAATTTATGCAGCAACTCAGGTGGTTTTGTTTGCAAATCAGAGATCCCAAAGTGAGTTTAGTGCCTCTGTGCTCAGGTTCGAACCAGACATCCTCCTCCGGGCCAAACAGGAGTTCATGAAGACAGACAGTGCCACAGACCTGGAGTGAGTCAGCAAAGATTTTGTTATGAAATGATTATTGTTGTCAAATTTTCATGGACTTATGGACCTGTCATCAGATTCATGAAGGAGCAGAGCCAGTCTCCTAATCAGCAGGAGAGAGACGTTGTCCCAGAGAGGGAGTACCAGAGAGTCACTATTTCTGGAGAGGAGAAATGTGGGGTGAGTTGGAAAAGTTGAATAAAAGTTTCTGCGTTTCTTCACCGTTAATGTAACACCTCCTCCACCGTGTAGACGTACTCTATCTTTGCACCTTTTTTAATCTGTTGCTTTTCCCTGAAGGTTCCCTTCACAGATCTTCTGGATGCTGCCAAATGTGTGGTGAAAGCTCTGTTCATCAGACAAAAGTACATGGGTCTGTCGCTGCAGAGCTTCTACAGGACCACGGCTCGCTACCTGCAGGAGCTGAGCGAGAGACCGCTCTACTTGGACATCTACGAGGAGGAGGAGGAGCTGGCAGAGACCACAGAGACCATCGTCACTGCAGGTCGGCACATACAGCAACACTTAATGAGCCAGAGCAATGAAACTGAGAAGTTAACTTAGATATTAACTCTGAGAAGTTACTGCGCTCCTCAAAAAATATGCAGAAAGGTTTGGAGAGAATCATCTGAAGGTTTCCAGCTTTTTATTTCCAGTCCAGCTTCAAACCTCTGCTGTTGTCCCAGTTCTACACTCAAACAAATGTCCAAAACACATTCAGTACACAGAAACAAATATGTAACCAGTTGTTTGGTTGCTGTTCACCAAACAGGGGAGAGCCCCTCCTCACTTCTTAAGTGGACAAACAGGAAATAGAAAAATTGTCAGGCCACAGAGGCAATTACAATTTTGCTTGTGCCGCCCCTTGGCTGTTCCCACCCAGAGCAGAGAGCCATGTTTTACCTATGCCTGGACCCCTTAGTGTTTATAACAAAGGGTCCCTAATATTTTTGGTTTTATTGTTTAGTTTTTTCTTATGTCTTATATTAATGGCATTGGGGAGACTAAATATTTCAGTTCATATTGTGGCTTACCTGTAAAATGTTACACAGTATAATAAATGTTGAATGAGATTAGTTTAAAATCAATATTAAACTGATGAATACATCACATAATTTAAAATGAATGTAACAGGAAGTACAGAGTATTTGCTTGTACTGACAAATTGTTTGCTTTATCACTCACCCTTTTTGGTAAAGAGTCATACATTTAGCAGTTGCTAGCAAGATGTATTGGTGTTATTATAACATGGGGGCCACCAGCTGAGGTTCACTGTAATATAATTTTTTACACATGGACAAAATCTCTCATGTCCACAGCAGAGGGACTAGTTTCATCCAACAGAAGATGCTATAGTTGAGCTCTTTGAAACGTCTCACTTGCTGCCAAAGCTTTTGTCCTTTTAGTTAAAGACATCACCATGAGCGTCATTTGCATGTCTGCCTAGCAACTCATTTAGCACGCTTCAAACAACAAATGTGCCCCTTTGTTCAACTCTGCTATTTTTGACTCCACCAGCTGACCAGTTAAAGAAATTACCACCTTTCTGGAGTGATATGCTAAAACAAAAATAGAAATTAAACAGGCTACTGCAAAGTACAAGCTGTGAGAGAGAAAATGTCTTATGTTTAGTCTTTCTTCTTTTTTATATTTTATTTACTTAACATTAAAGTGAATGTGAATATGTGATGCTAGTTTTTGTGGATCAGGCTGTAAAATGCTAAGCGACAGCAGTAGTACTCTCTCAGTGGAATACAACCTGGCACTCCCACAGATTTAAAGCTCTACAATCTGTTACACCCCCCTGAACATGCTGCCACTGTGTGTGGGCTGCTGAGCTCAGACCGAGCATGAATTTCTGCCCCCTCAGATGCCACGGTGCACCCACCTGCTTCTGACACACACCCGTACGAGAACCGGGACCCCGCCAGCATGGCCCCTGATGTGGGTTACGGCTGTAAGATGGTGAACGGCGTCATGCACGTGTACACCAGCAGGGACGTTATGGAAAAGTAAGATATTGGGGACAAATCTCTTGGTGCTTCATCCTCAGTTAGAGGAGTTTTCTGTTTTTAGACTCAGTTCACGTGTTCCAGTGGCAGCAGCCAGACTTGTTTGACTGTGATGTCGCAAACAGGAACACAGAGCTTGACCTGCCGTACCCAGACCTGCAGGACTACATCGCTGATATGAACGTCATGATGGCCCTCATTATTAATGGACCCGTGTAAGCTCTAGTTCCTAATACTAAACGCTACTTTGTAGAAAACACAGCCTTGCAAAAGTTTTCCTAGGCCTCAAACTTTCATGGGGATTTAATAGGATAAGCCAAAATAAAGCGTCACAGGGTTATGATTACTTTTGCAAGGCACAGATTGTTTGAAATCAATTTAAAACCAAATAGTGTGGTGAAATGTCTTCTTTCCGCACAGAAAGTCGTTTTGCTATCGTCGGCTTCAGTATCTCAGCTCCAAATTCCAGATGCACATCCTGCTGAATGAGATGAAGGAGCTTGCAGCACAGAAAAAGGTTCCCCACAGAGACTTTTACAATATTCGTAAGGTAGAAATCACACCTTCTTGTACCCCGTTCCGTCATAATCATTTGTGGTAACCCAGAAAAAGAAAAATTTTTTATTTTTTCCCCGTTTGTTTGTTTTGCAGGTAGACACTCACATTCACGCTTCGTCTTGTATGAATCAGAAGCATCTTCTTCGTTTCATCAAAAGAGCCATGAAGAAATATCCAAAAGAGATTGTGCATGTGGAGAAGGGCAAAGGTCAGACACTCATGGAGGTGTTTGAGACCATGCACCTGACCGCATTTGACCTCAGTGTGGACACTCTGGACATGCATGCCGTAAGCAACACAGCTTTGAAAATGGATTAACAAGAACTACGAGGTGCAACGAAACGTTTCAACTGTTTTCCGTCTGCAGGACCGCAACACCTTCCATCGGTTTGACAAATTCAACGCTAAATATAATCCCATCGGTGAATCCATCCTGAGAGAGATCTTCATCAAAACCGACAACTACATCGAGGGGAAATACTTCGGTCACATTATAAAGGTGCTCGTTAAAAAGCATACACAACCTCCTTAGCCACTTCCTATGAAATCCTGACTGTGTCTTTTTTTAAAGCGCTGTCGCCCTCTGGTGGCTATTTTTCCTCAATGCTTCTCAGGAAGTGATGGCGGACCTGGAGGAGAGCAAGTACCAGAACGTGGAGCTCCGGCTGTCCATCTACGGCCGCTCCAGAAACGAGTGGGACAAGCTGGCCAAGTGGGCCGTCAGACACCAGGTCTACTCCAACAACGTGCGGTGGCTCGTACAGGTGCCACGACTGTTGTGAGTTTCTCCACTGGCGTAAATCAAACTTTCACTGAAAACTATGGAGGGAATAAAGAGTGAAATAAATTCAGGTTTTCAATTAATAATTTAACAATTTAGTACATTTGCTGTGTTATTTAAACTATCATAAATATTTATTTATTTTTTGCATTGGATTACAGTTAAATATTTACATTTAAATGAATTGACTACTTAATCTGTCATAAAATACATTTCTGCAGGTTTCCAAACGGCCAGAAGTCTTTGTAAATATCTGACTCATTAAATTGGTGCAACAATGATTTATAAGTGATTTTTTTTTTATTATTTATTTGTTTATGTTCTCCCCTCACAGTGATGTCTACCATACGAAGAGACAGCTGTCCAACTTCCAGGAAATGCTTGAGAATATCTTCAGGCCTTTGTTTGAGGTCACAATCAACCCTGGCAGCCACCCAGAGCTGCACCTCTTCCTTCAGCATGTATGGTCACTTCACTGACCCACCGAATCTGATCGCCACCTTCCCATCCTCCTCAGAGAGTTTTTTTTAACAGATCTGCACTTTATTTGTCCTGCAGGTTGTTGGCTTTGACAGTGTGGACGATGAATCCAAACCAGAGCAACATATCTTCAACCTGGACAGTCCGCTGCCAGCCAAATGGACAGAGGAGGACAACCCGCCATATTCCTACTACCTCTACTATATGTATGCAAACATGACAGTGTTGAATCACCTGCGCAGGTAAGTTGGATTACACCTTAGTGCAGCTCATAGTACATGTTATTTTAAAACATATATATGTATATTATTGAAGGCTACTGTTCAGAAAATAAACTCTTTAGATCCTTTGCTTTTCTCTCTCATCTCTTTGATTGCATGTCACCGGAGAAGATCTGTGGGTGTTTGTTTGTTCAGTCTTGTTCTTCGCCGGGTTCCCAATATTTTCTAAACTGTGTTTTTATCCCAGGCAGCGTGGCTTTCACACCCTTGTTCTGCGGCCTCACTGTGGGGAAGCGGGGCCGATCCATCACCTGGTGTCTGGGTTCATGCTGTCGGAGAACATCTCCCATGGGCTGCTGCTTAGAAAGGTGGGACTCCCCAAACCACAAAATGTTCTTATTGTACTTTGTGAAGAAACATTACATTTCAGGAACTAGTCAGAACATCAAGGCCTTTTCTATTCCTTTGTGGTTTGATTTCTTCTTTAAAATTCTCTTAAAATTCCCTGTTTCTCTTCCAGGCACCTGTGTTGCAGTACCTGTATTATTTGGCTCAGATTGGCATCGCCATGTCTCCTCTCAGCAATAACAGCCTGTTCCTCAGCTACCACCGCAACCCTCTGCCAGAGTATCTGTCTCGAGGACTCATGGTCTCTCTCTCCACAGACGACCCTCTGCAGTTTCACTTTACCAAGGTCAGACAACGGTTACCAACTCACAAATTAACTCTTGAGTTTAAACAGAACTGTTAACAGCGAGAACATTAAAACGTTTAAATACAATAATCTTAAAAGGAGTAGGTGTGCTTGTGCTGCCTACTTGAAAAGTGTTGGATCTGTGTATAAATTTATTAGGGCCACGAGACAAAAGAAGTTAATGATTACACACAATAAAGTTCTTCAACGTACTACAATTAAAAATTATTACACCCTAAAAACTCCTTTGAACAGTTTAATACACTGATTTAGTTGATCTAAAAACACATGGCATACATTTAATTCATTTGTTTTTCTTCTTTCATGATTGCAACATACATTTAACAAAAGAATATTTTTATATCAGTTTTTATTCTGCTATCTTTTACTTTCAGGTCATACAGAGTAGAAATAGCTAAAGCTTAAAATGTATAAATAAGAAAGTATGCAATCAGTATTTTTGTGATATGTGCAGTGCTTTTCACATTTACAGTCCTTGGAAAAAGGGTTCCTGCTTCACACTTTGTGACCTTGCATCCACATTATTTATAGGTCTTTAATGTGACAGGCTTACACAAAGTAGGCCATACAGTAATTGTGAAGTGGACAGGTAAATAATACATGGTTTTATATATATATATATATTTCTGATAATTTGTGTGACCTTTAGTATTCAGTTCCACACGGTAATACTTTGTGGAACCACCATTCATGGTCATTTCAGCTGCTAGTTTTTAGGAGTCTCTACTACAGATTCACACTTGGATTTACATCTGGACTTTGACTGCACCTGCTTTGATCTCATTCAGTGGTGTCCAACTCAGGCCCTCCAGAGCTACAGTCCAGCAACTTCTAGATGCATCCCTGCTCCAACACACCGAAATTAAATGGTAAAATTACTGCCACACCATGTCAGCAAGTTCTGCAGAAGCCTAGTAACCAGTTATTTATTGGAATCGTGTGTCGCAGCAGGAGTGCATCTAAAAATTGCAGGATAGTATCTATTTAGGACTGGTTGGATGCTTTTTTCTTGCTACTTGTCCATTAAATGAATCTTTTTGGAGTGCACAGCTAGTTATAAAGTCTCCCACCTGAGCTATGGAGCGCTGCAGCTCCTGCAGAGCTACCCTGGGCCTTTTGGATAGTTCCCTGGTAAATGTACTGGTCCAAACTCTATATCTTCTTATGAAGTGACCTCTGAAAGGCGGCCATTTACTTAGTTTGTTGCAGTGAATTTTATTTATTTTCACCAGGGTAAAAGTTGGATAAATACAAATGCACTCTGCATTTACAGAGTTTTATTTGTGTAATTTTATTTTTTTATTTTTTTTACATTTTAATATGGTAAATAAATTTAGCTGGAAACCTTGGTTAAATTTAAATCCTGTTGGGGGAAACTGCCTCTACATTATATTAGTACTGATTTCAGAGCATGTGTTTATTTTGTGCAGGAGCCGTTGATGGAAGAGTACAGCATCGCTGCTCAGGTGTGGAAACTGAGCTCCTGTGACATGTGTGAGTTAGCCAGGAACAGCGTCTTAATGAGTGGATTCTCTCACAAGGTAGCATTTGTCTTTATAGCTCATTACATATTAACCTGCCTCACGGTTATGAAACAGACTATCAGTATGCAGACAGTTTGATCTCCCTCTGTCCTCATCAGATGAAGAGTTACTGGCTCGGCCCAGACTACATCAGAGAAGGCCAGGAGAGTAACGACATCAGGCGCACCAACGTTCCCGACATCCGCGTGGCGTACCGCTACGAGACCATGTGTGAGGAGCTGAATTTGATAACGCAGGCCATCCGCACAGATGAGCTGGAGACCATAGAGGAGGAGGGGGCATTGTGCATGGGAGCGGTGCCGGGAGAGAAGTGAACGTGCAGCACAGATGGCTCAGCACAGGCCACGTTTCCACATCTGGACATTGTACACGTTTGCATAGAAACATATCACTTGTGAAAGAAAAGAAAAACCTTCCATATGGGATCATTACGAGCTGCTAACATCAGAAATTAAAACTTGTGTATCTTCAGTTTTCTTCCTTTAGTTTCCCGGAGTCGTTTGTTTTGATCCTGATGCTTTTTTCCAAAATGTCTCTTGACTAAGCTCTTCTAAGAGTATCATAGACTGTTAACATATTCTATCACCATTAACTGTATGTCCAGTGTCTGTAACTGCTGTACCAAGTCTTGCACATTTTCAAAAATATCATGAATAATAAACAGGATCCAAGATTGACTGTGAAAAGAGAAATAATTTAAACAGCATATAGAGCTGCATTTAGGATCAAGTTACTTGGTTACTTTTTTGGCTATTTAGGAGGTTTGCCAATGTTCTTTTTTTTTTTCTTTTTTAAAATTGTATCTCTGTTAGTCCTTCATTAGTTGTTGGGTCTTACAGCCACTGCTCCAGCTACATCAAACCTATAATAACATGAGTTAAAGAAGCGAATAGATAGATTTACCATCCCTGAAATCTTACAGATTCAGCAGAAAAAGTGATAGTAGAGCCATCTGCAGTCTGCAAACCTGGCAGTATCTGTCAATTGGAAAAAAAAATACTACACACAGGTGGATACTGTTTAGTAATTAAACAATGCCCACCAAGTCAGAAACTAGTTGGGCTCAGAAGGATTTTATTTCACGGTATGCGAGTAAAAGGGGCTAAGTACAATAGCAAGTCACAATTTTCAGATTTCATGTTTTAGGTTGTAACATGAGAACATTTTTAAAAACTAAAGCGGCATATTTCTAAGACTTAATGCGGGATAAAATGTACCAGATTACATCCGGGCATGTGTAGTAGCAGTGTGTGGACCAATGTGAAACTGCAGGACACCAATTAGAGCATAAAGATGGACTTATTGTTGTCCATCCATCCATTTTCTTACACCCTTGACCCTAATGAGGTCAGGAGGGGTGCTGGTGCCTATTTCCAGCGAACGTTTCGGGCAAGAGGCAGGGTCACCCTGGACAGGTCGCCAGTCTATCACAGGGCAGACATAATGTTTTAACATCATTTAATAGTTCACAGATTACCATTTGAAACTTTCAGTTTTGGTAGGTGGGTTTTGGTCTTTCTGCAAAGTGACCACATCATTTTTCTCTACATCCGAAAGCTTGTGGGTGGATAGTTATTCTGTCAAACAGAGTTGGATCTGTCTTGAAAAACAGAAATCCATTTAAAAGGAACTTAGTTAAAAGATTGGCAAAACAAATTGTGTTATCTATGTAGTTTGCATGTGGTCTCTGTACTCTCTGAATACTCTTGTCCTAAACATGCATGCAAGACTTATTGGTGACACTAAACCACCTTAAGCTGTGTCTGCATGGTTGTTTCCCTTCATTGCTTACCCCAGTGTGGACTTGATATAGGTTCCAGCATGGAAGCATCTCTCTTTGGATGGCAGCGTTATTGCACTTTAAGTTTCTTACTTGGTGGCTTTACGTCTGAGATTTTGTGTTCTGTACATTTTATATAAACAGGTTATAATTAGAGGCAATGCTTTAATAGTTTCCCATGAGCAACTGTGGCAACGTAGCTAACAAATCAGAGAAGCCTTCACACACATTATCTTCCTTGATTTAATTAAAATCTCTAACTTAAACTTGAACAGACGTCAAATAAACAAATTATTTTGTTAACTTTGATGGCCTTGCACATCATTCACAGTAACTTCTGTTGAATGTAGTTACTGTAAAATACAATAAACAATTCACACAATAAAACCATTAGAATTTTTTTTCAAATGTCCTGCAAACGTAAAGATTTACAAACTTAAAAAAGGGGCAAAATCTGTTTTATATGTGCAGAAGAGGCCAGCAGGATTAAATTACAACCACAGAAACATGTTAGATGATTGAGCTTCAATCATGTTGTACCAAAGAGAACATCTCCATCTTTAGTTACCTGCAACATTTCGTTATATATCTTACTATTGATTCATAAAAGTAGAATGAGGACAAGTCAATATTTGCTCCTAAAGGAGAGTGATACTACACTTCTGCAGTAAAACAGAAGTGTAGCTTTACGACTCTGTATCTGCTGATGATTTGACCTTTGATCACCACCATGTGTTCTTTACAAAGGCATATCTGAATACATGTCAAGCTTAACATGGCATAATCTATTCCTTCAGTTTACACTCCTTTCACATATAGAGAAGTGCCAAATATGCAAAAAAAAAAAAAAGTTATTTATAAACTTACAATTGATAAAGTTCAAAATCATTTTAAAACTCCTGCCTTATGGATACTGGTGTCATTAGGGCTATTTAAAATCTAAATGTGTCCTTTTTGAGAATTGTATATGTGTCAATTGTGGAATATTATTGTGTCTGTTAAGAATAAATATAATTCATGCTGTTAAACATGAGTATTCAGTTTGTAATGTATCTTTGAGGTCAGTAAATTAAAAAATGAATGGAGTTAATATTGAGCAAGCGGTGCGTAAATAGAGCAAAGTAAGCTTCTGGTTGCTGATTGGTTTTACTTATTGATAGTTCAAAGAGATGGGATGACATATTTTTCTTTGTCAGTAATTTAGTGTTTACATAAAAGGCCCGAATCATATGCCCAAATAAATAAAATTGAAAATCTAGAAGAGAAGTTTTACTAATACTTGCTTTATTCTGCTAAAGTTTTATTTAAATGCACCCAACCTCCAATGGTAGCTAAGGGATGAAAGATCAATAAAATTATCTTATGAAAGACAAATAAAACCATGTTAATAAAACAATGCAGCCAAATTGTAACCAAGGTTATACATCTTCTCTCTCAGCTGGTCAGTCCATCATTATTATCCTTCTTGTCTTCCCCTCTTTGCATGACTCAGCACTCAGAGCTCAGAGAAGTCAGAGATCATTTTGAACACATCTCCACTTTAAGCAGCATGTTGTAAACATTGCACTTAAATAATCCTGAGAGCCCTAGATTGTGGACATAAAGATTATGTAGTTAAAAGTTATGTCACTTGAAAGCATTTTGCACAGTTAAGGTCCTTATGGTAAACTGTTTAAATCAGAGTGTGAATATGTTTGTTCAAGGATACTTTTTGTAGAATCACATTCAGGTTCTTGTAGTTCTGCAGGAAGCGACGTAGAGACTTGAGAAACTTCTTCACTAAATGCACTGTCCAAACCAACTTGGTTTGAAATGATCGTTGAAGAAATGTTATTTTAAAATCGGGCCACTCCAGTCTGCCTTAGTTCTCTCACAAATATCAATTTGTTTAGCTGTTGTTAAATGTTCCTGAAATCAATGCAATGTTCCTATCTAGTATTAAAACACTTTGCTGCAACGGCAGCATAGTAGATTTTTGATTAATAACATTGCAAATAAGAGAAAAATAAACGAGAAAAATAGAAATGGGCATGCGCAAGAAAAATGCCTTATGTGATCCACCAGGATGCTTGTGTTTTAGGATGTCAGATTTTATCTTACAGTGATTTAAAACAAAATAAATTGTAAAAGAAATAATGGCATGTTGCTCTACTGGTAACAACCCTTTATATTTTGATACATTCCACATTTTTTGCCAAAAAAGTAATTCTTCTGAATGCAACACTTAAGAAAGTGTTTAATTTGTGGATGAAAAGCATAAACTGGACAGAAAAACATTACAGATCACAGTTGAACTGACAATTGCGTAAATCAAAGCCTTTTCATTTAGAAACCGAAATGAATAATTATTTGCTTTACGTTGTTCTATCATAATCTTTGGATTGATTCATCTTAGGATATGATTAGGCCAGCAAACTGTGACTCAGCACAATTTTGAAAGATATGATGAGTCACGTAGCACAGCCATAAAATGTTCCTATCTCTTTTATAAGCAAAAAAAATAAATGCTGAGTAAACATGAGCTTGCTTGTCTTATCAAAGCCAAACATGTTATCAATTCTGGTGTGGGCTACAATCCAGTGTGACGTTGATCTTCTGTCTTTCACTTAACAGTCCAGGCTAATACATAATAAGGTTTGGAAAAATTTAAAAGGGAATAAAATATGTCTTTCTCAAACAGACAGATGATTTGTGAAGGAGTCTCTGTGCACCCAGAGTTATAACTTTACTCTAACCACTCTGAATGCCTCCTCTTCCACTGATTCTCCACTTCATTTTGAATAATGCAGATTTAGTTTTCACATTCATGCATGTTTCAGATCTCCAAACCGACTAGCAAACGCCTGAATGTCATTTTGATCTGAAAAAATACAAGAGATAATTTACAGAGACGTCTTTTTGTGCAGCCAGTTAAACAAGGTCAATCATGAGTCAGCACTTTTCTTAACTTAGCCAGTCTGTACACACTGCCACCCCTCCCACCTCTTCCTCCAGTTGGATCACAGAATATAAAAGACTTTGTTTCTCTTCTCCTTTTCACTGCCAAGC
>CAEFZY010004394.1:0-16670 GCA_903066815.1 Brachyrhaphis roseni
AACCTTCCTCATTATGCCTTTATCTGTACAAACCCATCTTTGTTCTGAATCAGCCACAAATCTCTTCACAGTATGATGATAACGCTTCAGTTTTTGTTAAATATCTAATGTTATCATACCTTTTCATACGGCACTACACTATCTGATGATTTTCGTCAGCAGATCCTTTCTCTTTCCCATATTGTTTGAAACCTGTGGCCTGCTTAATAATGTGGAACATCCTTCTGAAGTAGATTTCCTTTAATTGAGCTCACCAGACAAACTAATCAACCCAGCTCTCTGAAATTAATTATAGTGATTCAAAGAGCCCTGACACACAATACGATCTATAAATTTCATAGCACAACAAAAAATTTTCTCTTTCCAATTTGCATAATAATTTTGAACACAGTGTATATGACAGAGACAGCAGTATGCTATGTATAGCAGTGCTTAAAATTGTATACTATGGAGAAGCTTGTAGCCCCTTAATATAAAGGACATAAAAAGGACCAAAAAGGAAGACATTTTGCAGCAAACATATGAAGGAAATGTAATCCAAACAAATGTAAAAGGGCAATACAAATGATAAAACATAGCTATTTTAAAAATATTCTGGAATGAGAAAAAAAGATACATCAAAAAGAGAGAAACAGACTAAATATATGTTCCCTCCTTGTAGCTGTAAACCCACCAGGTTGTTATCTTGGTCAGACTGAAATGCAAACAACAAACAGCCCAGGGGGAGACTGAAAGTTCAGAGTGGCTAAGTTCGACGGGCTAAAGGTTCAGGGCAGCGTGATGAAAACATGCCTGCTAAAGAAAAGGAATAAAAAGCCAAAGGAAAGACAGAAAATGAAATAAATCAAACATGAAAAAAGTGAAATGTTAATACAATATGTGAAAGGGACGAGTATACTGGATATTTTATTTATTATTGAATAATCAATAAGGTGCATAAATTAACAACCCAGAAATACTAGTGCATCTCACTGTGTTTCTACTGAAAACTTGGTCATGGTTCCTGGAAGTCGTCTCAGGTACAGAAGCCAGTCTGCAGAAGAAAGGTCAAAAAAGGTAGAGAATCAAGATGTTGCAATGTTTGCTCAAAGTTCAGCCCTCAACCTGACAACAATGTTGCTGAGGAAATGCTACAAACAAAGAGTTGATCAAAACATATTTACAAAGACCTAAAGTGAGACAGATGAAGTCTTAGGCTAAATAATTACTTGTCACAGCTTCTAAAAGAGCTTCTGAGCAACTTAATTCAACTTTCTTTTTTGTACACGAGGTTAGATTAAAAATATTTTTACAACTAGGTAAAAGATCAGGTAATTTTAATTGTTTTTAGACTTGAGACAGCGTCTGCTTTCTTTTTCCTGTAACTTCATTGTTTCTTGGTATTTCCAGGAAACACTTCTGACAGTTCTCGCAACACAGTGAAGTGCACACCATGTACATGATAAATATCACACCCGTCTTGTGGTAGTTTTGTGCCTGGTTTCATTTAATCTGCATAAGCAGTCAAAAGGTCAAAATGAGCCGATCAGCTCATTTTGCATAGAAACAGATGTGCTCTCCCCATTAGCAAGTGTTGACAAGACACCACAGCATGTTTCAGGTATCATAAATTCAGAATCTGTAACCACAGGGGGATTATTGCTTTCAATTTCTCTCTGCTTGGGGTTATGCAAAAAAAAAAAAAAGTGACTTACAGTCTGTTAATTAGGGCTGAAAAGATTAATTGTATTGATTGCGATTAAACGATTATTGAAGTAATAGTCAACTAGTAATCGACTAATTGTTAACAAGAGTATAGACTCACACAGTTTTTTACAAAACTGTAAAAAAAATTAATAAATTTTGCATTTACAATAAAAAACTATTTTTTTTTGCGTGTAAATATGTTTTACCCAGAACTCTTCAAGTAGCATAGTTTAAGCTTCACATGGTTCAAATTCTGCAGACAAAAACCTGCTAAATGCCTTTTCCTGTTCAATTATTAATCAGTTAATTAAAAAAAGAACCAGAAAATCCAGGCCCTGCACCATAAACTGAAAGGTTTGAGCTTATCACACTATTGATTTTCTTTATTATCTGCAGACAGATCCTTTGCGTAAACATATTATTGCATTTTATGCAATAATATGTTTATTTTCCTATTCATAAAGGGACTCAATTTTTTTGTTTATTTGCGTCTTTTAATGTATTGGAGTTAAATGTAAAATATGCTAATTTGTTATCCAATTAATCGATTAATCGCCAGAATATTTGATAGAACAATCCATTTGCTTTTATTTAATTACATTTTTTTTAATCACATCCTTCCGTCGTGCATGCATTCAATGAAGTCATCTAAAATCTCGGCATTACTAAATCTAACCACACGGTGGCAGTGTGGAGCTGACACTTGCCGTGATGAACCCGCAGGCCAAAGAAACAATCCTAGCTGTTAACAGTTAATAAATGGAGGGACAGATGCGCTGGACAGATGAGGCATAATTCTCCAGATGACTTGACTTAATGCTGACGTTTACAAAAGACAGAGCGCTTCCTCTAGTCTTACCAGCTGTCTGTCTACATGGGGATTATATCCGCCCACTGAACAAAGTCTTATTTGACCAGACCAAATATGTTGCAACAGGCAAGCCCCCACTGGTTCGGCTGCTGGAAGTAGCTTTGATTATATTAGGCTGAAGGTGAACGCTCAGGTTTCGTAATCGCAGCAGAGATGGGCTTTCCAGAACTGCTGCCAGAACAAAAGTGGCCTCCCTTGTAAAAACCCTCTATGGATTTATCCTTTTCTACTATCTCCATCTTTACAAAGCACTTTAAAACTAGAGAGAGGAAACATCTGCCCTCTGTCACCTTTAAGCCACCCCCTCACTTCACAGAGAGACTGAGGGAGGAGAGGAAAATACGGGAGCTGAATTTATTGAACAGTGCTGTTCAAAAGTCTTGCATAATTGAATTGAGTTTTTTTTTTAAGTGGTTATAAATAATACAGTGCAGTATTCTGATCTGTTTATGTACTGTGCAGCGCGTTAGTGAATCAAATAGTTTTCTCAATGTGCTTTATGAATAAAAAAGACTTAGATTTAAAAGCTAAAATGATCGTTGATGCTTCAATGTGGTGCGCAGTCAGTCTTTTGGGTTTTGTCTCTATGACTAAAATGTTTAGCTCAATCTGATTCGATGGGCAGGAAGTCGGAACGTAAATTCTTCTGTCTTGCTGCAGATTTTTATCTGGACTCAGGTCTGGACTTTGACCATACTGTCCAACTCCAGTTATCAAAGGTGAGCGTCCTTCAAGTTTTAGGTCTGTTCTTGCTCTCAGCTGATTCATTTGGCACACCTGGCTGGACACCGGGTCTGGACTAGACCACTGAAACACATGGACACGCTTTGGCCTAAAACATTTCATTGTAACTCTGATCATATGTTTACTGTTACTGTTCTGCTGGATACCTTTTACTTTTTTGACACAAAATATGTTATTTTACATGTCACCATATCATGATTATCTGCTTTGAGACAGATAATCTGTGAAAATATCAATCTCCTCCACCTCATCCTCCCTTTTCAACTATTGCCGTCAAAAGAAATGCACTGCTCAGTTCCTCAGTACCAACCAAAAACAACCAATCAGACCGAGGAGGAGTGTCTTAGCACTGTCAATCATCCTCATGTACTCGCTGCTAGAAGTGGGAACACTGGGAGAAGGCAGAGGAAACTTTTTTCACAGATTACCTGCATCTGTGAAAAAAGATGCAGACAATACTGTGACAACATAGTGACAGTTTCAACAAATTAGCAAAAAAAAAAAAAGTTACATCCAAATTAAATTATTGAAGTTTGTTGTACGGTGAAGAATGAAAGAGTTCAGAGGATACGTTTACAAGGTAGGCAATTACTTATAGGTTGTGGTTTCGTAGCTGCTATAGATAGACAAATACAATAAAACCTTTTATTCTCTATCCACCTACATTCACAACGTGCAGTTGTGCTGAGCAATAAAAAGACCAAGAGTAAAATAAAGCTGCTAACATGTGATTAAAAAACTACAAACAAAAGTATTGATTGTATGAATCCAGGCATTTAACATTTTGTACCAGTTCCTTAAATGTAATTTAAGTTTTTTATTATTATTTTTTGTTTCCAGGTGACGTCTAAGTGAGGAGTCGTGCGCATGCACTCACTCAGTTTGTCACACCTTCACAAACATGGCAAAAGTTTATTCGGCTCAAAGATTTACCAGAACATTTCACAGATTAATAACATGTTGCCGAAGACCTTCCTGAGATTTATTATCACCAAGATCTTTGCTTCTGATTTTGAAGAGGGCCACGGCATTCATGAACTCTGTCCAACTTGTTCATTCAGGAAGGAACCAATGAGGTAGGAGCTTCCTCAGGAAGTGATAGGTGGGGGGGGGAGTGTGAGGGGTTGGGGCGCGCTCGAGCCTGTTGCCATTGGTTACGGCGGGGCACTTTGTCAGAACAACAGTGTGGATGAAGGTGGGCCGATGTGTCGAGTTCCTGTTCTGCCTCGGCTGCAGAGCCCTGATGAATACCAGAGCAGAACGCCTCGGCTCTGTCTGGTCTCATGTTTGAGTCGGGGAAAACGTTCCTGTTCCTACCTCGTGCTACAGGAAGCGGCAGCAATATGTCCGTCAAGCTAATCTCTTAAAAAAAAAAAGAAAAAAAAAATCCTTTCATGTAAATGAAGTGAATTATTCCTGCTTTCCCTCAGGGGGGAAAATGCCTTCAGTGGGAGAAATTCCTGCATATAGGTTCACTGTTAAATTTGGAGAAAAAAAACAACAACTAAACTATCTGTCTCTAATGCAAACAAACTCTAACCCTATAGTGACTCTAATTATACGCAGAACCCACATCTGCACATTTTTTCACGGATTGCTGTTGTGGTTTCACAACTTGAGCCATTCTGTCTCCTCTGCTTTAACACATTTTTTTTCCCTTCTCATTTTTAGACTCAACATAGATTAAAATTAAATCAATTTAGACGCAGGTGGCCTTTTAGTTTGGAAAACTGTGAGGACTATCACGTCCAAATTGGACCTTTGGATTACAGAGTTATGTATTTTGTGACCCAATACATTTTGACTATTAACCAAATAACCTTCCTACAAAATACACTTAGATTTCAAGATATTGTATGTCCTTGAATGGAAACTGTGAAGTGAAAACCAGACAACTGCACACCGTAGCATCCTGTTATTGTGAACGAGGCGCCGCTCTGAAGCCGCTTTGCTTTAAAAAATCTCTATAGCGTCTAAATATACATGTCCAAACCTGGCCGGTCAAAAGCTTGCCAAAAATATCTACGGTATTTTGAAGTCAAAGCAGGAACATGGTTTTACAAAAAGATCACTCTAAACTGAACATGACTTAATTTAGATCATTAAGAAAGCAAGTAATTTTAAATTGTTGCTCCTTTCTATTACTAGCCATGTGTAGTCCAGCTTGGGTTTGATTATAGATTATGGGATTGGTGGTGAATGTGTTGTATAAACTGTTATTAATACAGAATCAGAATTAGGAGGAATAGATGATTTGACCGGCTTTGATTTTTTTATGTAGCAGTAGTTGTTAATAGACAGACTGTTTGTGGAAACTGCTGATTTAACCAGATATTCTGGTTCTAAAAGAAGAAATATCCAGTGGGCTACAGTTAGGTGGAAGAAAATGCCTTCTTGGTGTCAGAGATCAGACGGGAAAGGACAGACTGGTTTGAGATGAAGGAGAGGCAACAGTAGCTCAAGTAGCCACTTTTTATAATCAGTGTATCAAGGAGCATCATCTCTGAATGCCTAATCTTGAAGAACATGCGCTACAGCAGCAGAAGACCACACTATGAGCCACTTCTGTTAGCTAAGAACAAAAAAACAAAGATCATGTGGTCAGGGCCGGCCGAAGGCACAAGCAAACTAAGCAGCATATATGTGAGAGCACAACACCTTTCTGGAAACAGCCTCCTCTGTGGACAATGACTTTGCAATTTCCGTCCAAGAATTTTACCCATGTAGCAATCTTTGTAGGCATTTTGTGAAGAATCGTACAAACCTACGTAATTCCTCACTGTGTCTGATAAACGTTCCTCAAAGGTTTTCATGTCGCTTGCACGTACAAAAGTGCAAGATTGTAGATTGTAGGAGCAGACTTAGCCTGGTAAAAACCAGCCTCATGTTCTACGCTTTGCTTCCAACGGAGGGTGTGGACCTTCAGCTTGAAGGTTACCGGATATTAAACAACCATCCTCCACTGCCCATCCAGCCTTTCCCAGTGCCGAGCTGAGCAGACAGGCATGGTCTGTTTTTGTTACGCCAATGTACGGAAGCGTGGTCAACACGTACTGTGCAGTTTGGTTCACTTTTAGCACTGCCATTGCTAAAACTATAGGCAGAATGGAATTGAAGTGAAATTTCAACATTGCTATCCGAGTGCGTTTCTGTACAACAAACTTGTGACAAATCACCCAAATAGTTCAACCCAGGCCTGGTGTCAAGAAAGGCAGCAGGATACCTCCCTATGAACAAGATGACACAACTTTTGTCAGCGAGGGGCGATTTCAACACTTCCAACAGGCTCACCAAAATTGGACTATAATAGGTTGGGAAAATGTTAAATGGCCCTATGAGAATTGATTCCAGCTAAAATTTGGTGTAAATGAAAGTATCCTGCCTTGTATTAATAGTTCAGGCTGATGGTGTAATGAGTATATAAGATACTCTCCATTTCCATTTACGACCACAAAGATGGTCATAAATGGAGACGATCATTTATGACCATCTGGTGCTTCCAATCCTGTACTGGAAGTACTGGGTTGGTACTTCCAGTACAGTGCTGTATGATATTCCAAAGCTGCCCTATTGAACACAGTAAAAGAGTTCACTGCGCTTCACAGCCACCAGATTTCCATAAAGATATTCTATAGGGTGCGGTGGACATAAAAGTTACAGCAGCCATAAACCCCAAAGCGACATCCGCACGGCGAATTACTATGCTAAGTGAGGGGGGGTTGCTTTTTCTTCAACATTGACAAGAAAGCTGGTCAGAGTTGACTTGAAGATGAATGCATATACATAACTACACATTTTGTTCACTACTTCAGTTATCGTCAGATCCTGTGCCTCATTGTGGTTTTATGCCCAGCAAAACTCCAGCTCTGGCAAGCTTCAAAAACAAATAAAACCCCTAAAAAACCGGAGAATTTTCCAAATGTAATACTGCCCAGCTTAATGCAAACTTCAAGTTTGATGTACTTGCCAAGGGCAATTTCGTCTGAGCGTATGCACAGCATCTGCAGCATCAAGTGCAAGCTTCAACACTTTGCTGCATCTGTGTTTTCAGTTCTCAGTTGAGACTGTGTTATTCCATCACACGTCTTTTTCTCACAGAGTTGCAAAGGAAGCTGAGAAATGTCTGTTTGCATGGCTTTAGAGCAAAGGGAGCGTGTGAGGACTGTAGGTTGTGTTGCACAATTTCTCTTCATACAAACTCACAAGAGATACATGCTTGTTTGAGATAGCTGTGTAAAGTTTTACTAGGAGAACACAGCGCAGATTGGTGTGAATAACTGGGGTCGAAATGATGAAACCAGTTTCATGTGAAATAAATTTAAAGGTACTCTGCCTGTTTTTTTTAAAGGCAACAGTAACACAAGCCATTTTCAGGATCCCCTATAATTACTGCTGCTTCACTTTGAACTCATAAACCACACACACACACACACCCACACCCACCCACCCCCACGCACATAAAGGGCCTGTCCTCAGTTTGTGTTATGAACCCCATGGACAGATGCTTTCACTACCCGTCTCTTCTTCCTGTGTCAAAGAACATCAGCAACAAAAAAACACATACACACACACACACAAAAAATCCCGCTTTTAAAAACTTGTGAAACTCTTGCAGATTAAATTAAGCAACCTATGAGAGCTGAAACCGCAGCTGCGAGTGCGCGTACGCCTCGGCACATGTGGCATCACATAAAAGCCACTTGAGGTTCGGCGGGGAGCTGCGTATGCTCCGGGATAAAAATACAGGGTATAAAAGCATCGGAGTGAGGGAGGCGCACACATCATATGTGGCTGATGCAGCCCTACACACGTCTTCTCGCTTGCTAACTGCAAATTAATGTTTGTGCATTGTTTGTAAAGCAGAAGCACACCTCAAGTATTTAGCAATGTTTGTGTTCGCACAGTGGCAGTGAAAAGAGAAGTAAGCGAAACGGTAATTTGGATTGCTCTGACCATTGCACGTAATGTTGTACAATTACTAAACACACACGCCATACATGTCCTCTGCACTGAAATTTTGTACATTTCAACTGAAACAGAAAAAAACAATGTGAGCAACACCTAAAACAACGGCTTTATCTACTCCTCCCCCCTCTAACTGTTTTGAATATAAAAGAAAGAGAATAAAGTTCACTTTCTTTTATATACAGCAGTATGCTGAATTTTCCAGGCAGATAGTGATATTTCATAAGAGTGCTATAAGATTGCTGTAGATGTCAAACGCAACTTCAAAGAAATTTGACTTTACAATTTAACGCCTTGAAATTGGGTTTCCAAGAAACTCCTGCTCTTCCCAACATTCGGCCTTCAGCACCTCATGGCAGTGTTTCTCCAGGCCATTTGCTAGCGTTGAACTAAGAAGTGTTTCTATGACTAGCTCAGCCGACTTTTAGGTGTTTATTAATTTCTGCTGCCGCTAGTCTGGAGGCTCAAAAACATTGATTTTACATAAAAATCCCCCTCCCTTTAATAGTTTTAAAATACGGTATGTTGGAAAGATTTTTCAGATAGCTCAACCTTTTGCCTGTTTTTTTCAAGTTAAAAATTCCACCTCAATGCATTGCATTTGTGTTTAACTTGGTGGTGCGTAATTCTGAAATGGGAGGAAATGAATGTGAGGATTTCAGACAACAATTTGCTCTGACATCTCTAAAATATGTCCGGTGCAACTAATTTACTCTCAGAAGCCACCTGGTTTCTAAATATTGTGTTCTGTGAAGACCTCAGAGGTTTGTTAGAGAACATTGGTGAACAAACACCATCGTGCAGACCAAAGGACACAGCAGAGAGCTCATGTGTGAGTCCTGTCGCCATGACAACTAACTGTAAATCTAATATTTATGTGGGTGGCAACAAGAAAACCATAGCAGTAGAAGCCCCAAGTGCAAAAATGTAGGGGAAAAGACTGTTGTGGTCCAACGAGACCAAATCTGAACTTTTTTGCTCAACATGAAAAACACAGGTGTGGTTAGAAACCGATACCTCATGGCAATACACGGTGGTGGCAGCATCATACCGTGGTAACATGTTTTCTTCACTGGTGAGAGCTGCTTGTGGTTGCAACGTGACAAAATGGGAAAATGTTTACCGAAGTATTCACAGCGCGTCACTTTTCTCATGTTTTGGTCAAGTTACAGCTTCGTTCAGAATTGTACTAAATGAATCTCTTTCCTCTAAAGTCTACACAACACATGAATATCTTAGAATGACAATGTGGAGAACAAAGGCTTGGAGATATTCGCAAATGTATTAAAAATAGAAAACCAAGAAATCCAAAACTTTTCATCCACTTTGTCATAATGTGGAGATTTTTGTATGTAGGATTTTGAGGAAAGAGATTCATTTAGTACAATTCAGAATAAGACTGTAATGTAAAATGTGGACAAAGGACACTTTGACGCCGCACACATAGGTACGGCGATGGCGCCAAAGCGAATAATATGAGACAGAGAAGAGGACACAGGAAACGAAGGAGGATGTGGTTACTGGGGGGTTGTGGGGACTCTCCTGCACCTCGTGGAGGGAACATTAAATAACACATCTGTGTGTTGTTTCAGGATGCCAGTAGCATCTGAATATGAGTGATTACGATCCACTTGATGTGTTTCCATATGGAAAGATCCCATTTGAGGGAGTGTGCGTCCTGCCAGCTTCAGGGCTCGGATATATTTCTACATCTGCTACCGGAGTTTTTCCACGGTGCTGCTGTGATGCAACGGGTTTCGAAGCAACTTGCAGACTGCCAAAGAGCCCTGCGTTAATCATTAAGTAGAGTGTGAAGAGTAAATATTGAATTCTTCTTTAAAGAATTATCGAGCAGCTGGAGAAAATTTACTTTTCCCCTTGATGGTTGCGTCTGAAAGCTCACATGAATCACAGCCAGATTTCAAATCTATCAGAAACTATAAATAACGTGGCCTGTCTGCAAACTCTCTATCTAACAACAAAAGATACCAATGAAACCATTTGTGTGATCATAACTTTTTTAAAAATGCATCATTTTATTGTCCTTTTGCGTATCTTTGAGGTTATCCGGAAAACTGTGGCTGATGGGTTTGCACTGCTGCCATGGCAACTTGTACAATGTTAGCAAAGTGTCTGATGTAAACACAGGCAACACGAGCCTTGGGATAAATAAAAACTGTGAAATCTACACCGCTGAACAACTTAACGACACAAACATAGATTATGTCAGTTCAGGATCGTGGCTCAGCAGGTTTCGGTTCTGCGCCAGCTAGCTGTCGTGTCACATGAATGGAAAGCAGCTGAACGTTTTTGAAATTCAAGATGAATATTGTGGAAAAATGTACCAAGAGCATAATCCAGTGATTTACTGTTGCAAATGAAGAATTTCTCATGAAGTAAGGGAGAAATTTTTTTAAAATTTTAATTTAGCTTTTTAGCTCTGGAGGAGCTCTGGAGCCTTCATCTCCTATTTTTCCCCTGCAATCTCCTTAAAGTCTTCAAGCTTGGAAGCCTAAATGTCCACCTTTAATTAAATTTACTGATTTACAAGTTTAATAAGAAAAACCTCTCCAGATAAGGTGCTGATGTTAATTAAAAAAAACCAGCGACCTGAGGGACTTGGGGTCAGATCAAGCAGCATAACCAAATCACTTTCTCACGTCTGAATTGTTGCAGTGCCATAAACAGGCACACACAACAGGGGTTTGTCCGTTTGGCTCCTGACAAACTGTTTAGAGGTTTCAGACACTGATTAAATAACAGAGCTGTCCAGATCTTCCTCCTCCACACTCTAATCTACAGTAAACAGCTCTGTTTTTCAGGATCTGGGCAAAATCAAGCACAGGGTTCCTTCACATATTTCCTGTGAAAATACCACAATTTCATGGATATAACTTTCCAGAGCTACCAGTCCAGTCTGTTCACCCTAAAATACCAGAAAATATACTTACTTAGTACTTAAAGAATATAAAAATATTTGTTTTGTGAAATGCTTCGTGTTAGGCAGTCTTTGTTTCAAGAAGCAGATAGCACTATGAGGGTGTTTTCACACTTGATAGTCCAGTAGACTCTGCTTGATTGAGGACCTAAAAGGCACACATTTGTTACATTTTCAGCTGTGCTGTTTGCTTTCATGCTGCATTGTGTCCAACAATCCAAATTCATTGAATAACCTGCTCCCCTCACTCGCTTGTGTGGCACTGCACCAAGAACCACTGAAGGAAATGACACAAAAAACTCAGAAGAAGACAAGCAAATATAGAGTAGTGTCAGAGTTTAGTGGTTGTAGGATTTGGTAAAAAACCTGAAGACATTTTTTGCGAGACATGTGCATTGATTTTGGCTGTATTTACCCAGAATGCCCTTGGTTTGTCGGTGGACAAGAGTCCACTTTTTTGGTCTGCATGCAGTTGAACTAAAACATACGAGAAATGTGATGATTTTATGACTACAGTAAATAACGAGAAAAAAGGGAGAAAATAAAAGAAAAGTCTTTGGGACGCCCCCCAAAAAGTTGTGGCCCTGGGCTACTGCCCCTTTAAGCCCTCTCCAAGAGCCTGTCCCAGACTGCATAGCTTTCTCTTCTTGGGTCACTTTAGATCAGCTCACTGCTAAACTGGTCCTGTGATTGACAGTAGCAAAGCCACAGTTTCAGTTTCTGCTGTCTTAATCAAGTGACACGGCGTCACGCTGTCACGTGCAAATCACATCAAAAAGCACATGGAGGGCTGCCCACACAAACCCCTGAAAACCGTTCAAACTGCTACTTGTATAAATAACACTCTCCCTCTGACAGATCACATTTTTCCCACACAGCTCCTCCGTTCAGATGACGGATGATCACATTGCGCAGACGTCAGTTAAAAGCATGTGGGATTAATGCTTACTGGCGAGCACGGCGGAGACTCACACACACACACACACACCCACACACACACACACACTGGATAGATCTGTCCATATGGAAACATATGAAGCCCATAAGAGAGCAGATACAGACTTAGATCCAGACAGTCATTAAAAGTCAAACGCAAACAAATCTAAACAGGTGAAACTCGCCTACATGCAGATATACGAATACACACACACACACATATACACACACGTGGTGCGTCTGCTTCTTGTTTACTGAAGATGCTGAAGCAACATAAACTCTTCCTCTTCCTGCCGGCATGTGTGGATGATTTGTGCGTCTCCATGTGTCTCTCCGTTTGTCTCCATGTGTCTGGCTCTCTGTCTGCACTAAAACGATGACAGGGAGTCAAGATGATGCTTCTGGAGGCCAAGACAGCATGAGGCCATGTGAAACTAAAGGAGGGGTTAAGGGACAGAGGGAGACGACGAAATCTGGTCACATTAGTGGCCTTTCATTGAGCCCGAAAGCTTACAACCGGCTCGACTTGAAAAAAAGCGAACCAGCTGCACCAAACTGAAACTCTAATCTGTGACTTCCTTACACGCTTCAGAGATTGTTTATGAACACAGCACAGAAACCATGGCAACGGCAACCTTTTTCCTCTCTAACAAGTGTTGGGATGGGGGGAATAATACACGTCATAATCTGAGTTCACACATCCTTATCTCTCTTTTAGTTGTTTACAGTATCTTCAAGCATTTTTGTCCTCCTCACACATAGCTAGGCGTGTTTATGACTCTTCAAGTAGGATTGTGCATCGGCAGACAGTTTGCAACAATAAAACAGCTTTAAAATTCCCCACCTGTTATAGGAGATATGGACAGTTTACCGTGCGCAGCAGATTGTTTTACTTCCTGAACCCAAACCAAAAGGGCAACTGATCAAGGAAGTTTTTCAGATGCGCAGGTTATAAAGGGTTCACTCTCTCCTGTCAGTTTTGTGAGCAGGGAACATCTGAAGTAGGGAGCAGGGAAAAGGGCAGTTACTTTAGATTTGGTTTGACTTTCTGTAGGCGATTGTAACAAGAGAATGTCAAACAAACAGGTCAATAAACAGCAGCCATCTGGGACTATTGATCAGCTTCTGGAAAGATTACTCGATAGAGGAGCCAAAGTATCTCTTTCACAAAGACCAGACGTCTGGTGATTGTTTTACCTTTTAATAACAAACAATAATTCACCGGGTTTTAAATGCTGCGGCGGTGTTTTGATCTGACTTTGCGTCCACTTCTTTTATAAAGCAGACTGATTTCTCGTGATTCTTATATATAATCATCAATGCTTTTTTTATTTATTTATTTTTTTTGTATAAAAAGTTAAAAAAAAAGATCAAGTTAATTTAAAAAATGAACTTGATCTTTTTTCAATGTACTTGTTTTTACACCAATGCAGAGTTGTGCAAGATTATGACGTGGAAGGAAAGCCACTCTAATCTAAACAAGTTAGACGAATAGTAAATAGAGTTCGCATGAAAGCACTGAAAGCCTGATAGACTGTTGATGAAAAATATTCCATCATGGAGACTAAGTAATCGCTATCTGTGGACTGCAAATACAAGTGCAAACTTTCAAAGACAACGTGCCTGTCAAGAAAATTGTTCCTCAGAGAACCAATCAAGAGTTTGATGTAACTCAACCTCATCCGTGTTGGAACAATCCAGTCAAAGTATAGTGCCAAATGCAAATGAAAATCTATGTGAAGACTTGAATGTTCACAGAAGCTCTCCATTCAGTCTGACTGAGCTTCAGCTATTTTGCAAACTAATGGGCAGGAAATGTCAAGTCTATAGATGTGGGATTTTGTTTAGGTATATCAGGGCAAATGGAGTTGAATACAGTTTTGCTGTTTTATTTGCACAATGTTGAAAATTGGTTACCAATTCGGAACCTGGGTAAACTCAATGAACTCAATCTCAAGGAAGTTAGTGGATGCAATGCAGAACAACTTCCATTGCCATGCTTTTCACAAGGCACTGCGAAAAAAAACAAAAAAACAATATAAATTCGCTTTATTTTTTCCATTTGTCTTTCCCATGTCAATAAGCTAATTAGCTTAACATTAACTCACTTACTGATGACATGGGAGCCCAGTTTACTCTAAGCAGCACTCTGTTGTGGGAAAAGAAACAATTGGGAACAATCCCAAGGCATAATTTCTATTTTTATTTTCAGAAATTGAAAATGTGACTGACTGTGATTTGCCTCAGATGTGCCAGATTGTGCTGGATGGGAGCCCAGCAACAGAAACAACGCTGCTGCTGTAGTTCTGCTATTGTCGTGTCATTTCACTTACACACATTAAAACCAGCCTCACCCGTTTTTCTGTTTGGTTATCAGTGATCGAGCCAAGGGGGAAACAAAGGGAACAAACTATGTGAAGTTAGTGTGATGTAGTCTGATCCACGCAAACACTCAATTGATTCCAGATGGAGGCTCATTTGTCATAAATTACTATTTCAAAAAGGAGCAAAACTGTAAAGATTTATGCACAAAATCCCAAAATCTTCTAACTAAATTGATCCCGGGCTCATCACTTAGTATTACCGTAATCGTTTTCTTCCTTCTCTAAAAGCTCCTATATGTGGATGCTGGACTTCAGAAGCACAGCGGTGCGCGGCTAGCTTAGCTTTATTTTTGTCTTTCATACTGCGGTTCATGCTTTCAGGTGGTGACAAATTGAATTTGCAGCAGGGCTGCTCGTAAAATTACGACCACGTGTTCTGGTGCCTGTGTGTGGTTTGCCGATGGTCTTGTGTTTGTGTTGATTTTGAGATTAAAGTGATTAAAGTGGCCGAGTAGGAGATGAGGAGGAGACGAGGAAAGAGGTTTGAGTTATTTTTTTTATATCTTATACTTTTCTAACAGTTTGGTGTGATACAGGTTATGCACCTAAGCCTCCTCACAGTGTTTTTGATAAAACCCGTTGTTTTTCATCTTCTACTTCTGGTTTGACTCACGGTCTTTGTGTTTTATGTTCCACGTCTTTCACAGATATTTTATCTGCTCATGTGGGTGCAGGCCATGTAGACATCAACAACTATCTTCAAAATGATCTGACCTGCATGAGTCTCTGCAAACCCTTACAGTCTTTTACAGCAGATACTTTACTCACACTTTTCTCATGACTGGACAATGAACCGTGAAATGGCCTTATTATTAGAGCCTTTAATCTCCCCTGGGTTGTGTTGTGTGTGTGTGTTTTGACTACTGGTGTTGTTTATGTCAACTATATCTGCTGATGATGGGATAAGTTGCCTGACTAGTAGCCTACAGTTTGGTGGAGAGTGAGAACCAAAAACCTCTTTCCTCCTTTAGAAAATAAAATGCTGTTATTTTCACCAGTAAAACTCAAACCAACCACTAACAACTATATGCCCTTCTGTAACTCTTTGGAAAGTTGCAACGCCCAAGTTCCAAAAGTAGTTTACTGCACAGCTTTCTCAGAAAAAGAGATTCAATTTGGTAGAACCAGATTCTACAGCCGTAGCCCAGAGGCCTTGTGTGCAGTAAACAGGTATAGAGGAACTTGTGTTGCCTGCAGGGAATCCTGTCCGCAACACAACAGAACACATTTGGGATGAATTAGAGCAGAGACTGTAAGCCAGGCATTTAAACACCACTACAGGAGAACTTCCTGTTTCTATGTGGTATATTGTATGACAGCGCAAGGGTACTTTGTGTCTCAAGTCCAAAACATCTGAATCAAATGACTGTAGGAGTTATTTCAGTCCTGCTAATGACCTAATTATATGAGTGATGCAGAGACATAGTGAAATGTTGCAGAGACAACAGCCCTCAAAGAAAGGACCTGCTATCTAGAGACACTTTTTTTCTTAGCCACTCTTTAAAAAGGGAAAATTGCACTCATAAAAAAAAGTTTAAAGCAACCTGAGCGGTGACAATCACGGCATGATGAAGACCCATGTGTATCTTTCCACCACACACAAAGCAGAGGATGGTAAGAAAGACAAAAACAATCTCCAAGAACCACCAGTGGAATTTCAGACTGACCAAACCTGCATAAGATCTGTTATTTTAAGGCTGTTGTACAGATCCTGACAATGAGTATTTCTAATCATGGTAGGAATTTAGGACAGCAAATGCGACGCCATCAATGACATCAATGTGCGGTGCCATAACGTTCTCCAGCTGAACAGAAACCAAACTGATTATGATTATGATTACTACAGTATCTTTGGAACGACCTAGAGTCAGCACACTGCTGAAACAAGAGATCAGGTCTGAAATCTGAATGTAGTGATGAACTCAGACCTGAACTTTCAGAGTCACATGAACACAGTTACCAGGATTGAAGCAAGATCTAGAGGTACTCGTGTTTATCTTTAGTTGAACTGATCACTCAGAGTAGAGCCGCTGCTCCTTCACGTCGAGAGGAGCCAGTTGAGGTGGCAAGGGCATCTGGTCAGGATGCCTCCTGGACGCCTCCCTGGTGAGGTGTTCCGGGCACGTCCCACCGGGAGGAGGCCCCG
>CAEFZY010004396.1:0-34166 GCA_903066815.1 Brachyrhaphis roseni
GTTTCATTTGCAGTAATGGCCTCCTGACCTCTGACCTTTCAGCCCGTGTTGCTACAGAACACGTTTCTCAGTGGATAACGTCTCTGTCTCACGCTTCAGCAGCGTCTTCACAAGGTCTTTGACTTCAGTTCTGGGATTGATTCACACATGTAAGACCAGAGGAGTCTCCATCCTGAACGTTATGACCGTTGGACTTCCCCATCATGACTAGGACTGAACAGGTGAACTCCACCTGTGAGCAGTTGGATGAACCAGACTGGAGCAGCTCCAGGATTCTCTTCCTGACAACTGGGCTGATTTCTGCTGCTGACAGAAATCAGCAGCAGAAATTGTCCACCCATAAAGCTGAGTGAGCCTCTAATTAACTCAAATGTGTCAGTTAGCCTATCAGAAGTTCCCAAAGCCATGACATCATCATCTGGGCTCTTCCTCACTGTTTAAAGAGACAGGAATCATAATGGATGCAAACTTCTGATTTTAAAGACATTAATAAATCTTTGTTATATTCTTTCTCTCCCTTTATTGTGACATTTCGCAAGAAGAAATAATTCTAATTGACAAAAGAAGTTTGGTATGATTTAACTTCAGAAAGAGAAAACAGATGGACATGTCCTGATTTAGTATACATACACTTCTGATTTCAACTGTTAATGACACACCCAGACTCTTAACTTGAGGGATAGAAAAACACAAGACTTATTAATTCTGAGGGAAAGTTTTGGGTTTGATTTAAACAGACTTGGAAACACTTAAGCAAATCTGTGTTTTGTCCTTTATCTTTTAATATTCCATCAAACGAATGCAAAATCCCTCCTGTCTTAACTGAGGACAACAACAAGTTCCTCCAGAAAATAACAGAAATGAATATTATGAGTTTGACATACAGTATATGTTAAAGTAAATGTTGTATAAAGAAATGAGACAACCTTACTGATGATTCCCAACAGTGAAAGATGCCTGAGAAGCACTGCAGCAAACAGTCCTATCTGGAGCTCTCTCTCCGCAATGTTGAAGGACATTGCGGTCCACAAGGAAGACGTTAAAATGGAAAACACCGAAATTGGATGACAACAACTGGCCTGCAATACGAAAGAGGAAGGCGTCATCAACCACCGTCCCAAAGACAGAAACCAAAAACACCCTTTCTCAAAGACAAAACCTTCACACTAGTTTACGTTCCCATCTCTTGTAATGGAGTAGATGAGTTAGTAAAGAAAGAGCTTTCATTCTAAAATTTCAGACATCATTGATTCTGTTGCTCTCTGGCAGGAAGAAGTCCCTGAGGAGAAATGTTCCACTGGTAAGAAATGAGAAAAGAGATTGCTGAAAAAGAAAATAAATTGGAGGCAAAATTCCTCCAGGTTCACTGTAAATTCTACAAAGGGAGACTTCACAGATGTCACTTTACACTGAAGCATGTATGGGAATCATTCTTCTCTGAAATCATGAACAAAACATGCAGAATGCTCACGCCCTGTTAAGATGTTACTGCAGCTTAGAAGCTTTAAAAACAGCAGCTATTAAACCACTGATAAAATCTAATCTGGACAAGCCACAACTGCAGAATTACAGTCCAATTTCCAATCTTCCATTCATCAGCAACATTACTGAAAGCTGTTTCAACAGTTAAATAGTATTAAACAATATTGCATTGCTGCTTAAATTGTGCAATGCAAATAGAATTGCCTCGTCTTGCTTTGCCCTGAAGCAGAACACTCCTTAGCTGCTAAGCATCCTCTAACAAAGCTCTACTATGAGTTCAGTGACAATCCAAAAAGTGGGGAACATTTCTACCTGTTTGTCTGTCTGTTTGGTTTTTGTTCCCAGGTTCCTACAGTAGAAACAACAGGAAGGGAAAGATTGCCCCAGAAAACTATCCTGGTTCTTGAAAACATTCCAGCAGTGAAAACCCACCTACTCTCTGAGCAGGGTGATGGGAACAGGGTCTAAAAGGCATGCAGATGATCTTGGTTTTTTAATCAGATCAGACATTTCAATGTGAGATTAAAGCTCAATGATTAAATTAAATAGAGTGAGCGAAAGGGAGAGAGAACAACATTCAGAATTGGGAAACAGAAGTGATAGGTGGTAGCATGAGTTACAGCTTGTCTTTTTTCTTTATCTCCCTTTATCCTGGGCCAAAATCCTTAGCAACCTGACCATGCCTTAATGCCTTGAAGGATGTTTATAATGTTTTTTTTTTTTTTATTATTATTTCACATAATTTCTTTTAAATGCATAAATTATACGTATGTGTATTTTTTCAATGTGAATTTTATTTTGCATGCCTATTTTGAACATCATTGTAAAGATGCAGCTCAAAGAAAAATGTCTCATAGTGTCATAGTTACAGAACCTTAACCATTAATCATTTTGTTGTCTTAATCAAATTAACTTTCATCCTTTTCATTTCTGGGTTTAATTGTTCATGTGGGTTAGGCAACTAACAAACACAAAACCCACCAACATGCACTCCACTTGCATCCTTCATCATTTTAATATTTTCATCTGTTATACCTGTTTTATAGGCAACACAGTCAGATGAAAGACTGCAGACTTCACAGTTGTCAGTCACATGAATGCTAAAGGAGCTTCACTAGCCAACCATGTTATGAGAAAAAAGATTTGGTAGAAAACGAGCACTGGCAATATGGGTAATAATGACTTTTCAAGAGTTTTGGGGACCTTTGAGGCTGCAGAGCTTCAAGAATCAATAGACAGAGATGTATGCAGGAGGTGGGCTATAAAACTGTTTCTATTCTTGAGTTAAGTCACTTCTGAACCAGAGAAAATGTGCCAAGGAGTAGGAAAGTCCCAAGTAATTCAATGAAATGAAAATAAATATTCCATTTGTTTTGGATATCAACGCGCATAGAGGAAGATTGCAGAGGACAGAATTCAAGTTTCTGGAGAGCCAGTTTGACGTTTCAGTCAGTGATGCCCTGGGGGTCAGGTCATGTAATCTTGCTGGTCCCACGTTGCCACGGCGATATATGGGTGATTTCTGAGCACTTCATTCTTCCTTCTGTCAAAAGTTTAATTGAGATTCTGACTTCCTCTTTCCTCTGGACTTGGGACCGGCCCATACTGCCTCAGACACCAACACCTGATTTAATTTGCTCTTCATCATCTTAATGTTCCCTCAGAGAATCACAATCACACTCTTTAATGGCTGAGCACACAAACAAACTTCACTTGGGTTTCACTTTTCACAAAAAGTACAGACACATTCTCTGGACAGTCTGTACATCAGACAGACAGCCTGGGCCACTTACATGGGCAGCAGATATTTATTGATGTATGTATCGGTGTGTATACTGTGTGAGAGTTGAGAGAGCAGCCAGATGAAAAGAGGTGAAAAGGCTGTAGTGTAAAAGAGTTTTAAGCCATGATCATGAGCAGAAAAGCACTATATAAATTAAGACTATTTACCTTAAAGCAATCTGAGCCTTCTTGATACCATAGTAGAAATGCTAAAATACATAACCATATCAAATTTATTGACACGCACCTGCTAGAATAAATGGAGAATGTAACTGTTCACCAGAAAGCATTTGCAAGTCTTCCCATTCTACTGCAACATATAACAAAAGTTTTTGTATGTTGCAACAAAGTACCATTGAGATTTTAGGAAAAAAAACTAAATAATTTTCTTTGAGACATTGAAGTTTGGTTTAACATGAGGAGGTGTTATTTCTGCTGTTGCTTGTTTGTTATTGACTCTAATATACCCATTTCATTTCCTTAATATGGAAACACACACATTTTCACCAGCATATTATCAAGATATCAGTTTAGTGGAGACAACATAACTTGAATTCATGACATCTAAAACATTGGCCAGCCTGGGAAACTGACATCACATGCAAACAGCTGGTTGTTAAAGCAGTAACAAAATATCTGTTACAGAAGACAACAGAACATGTATCCATTAAAAGAAGAACTGAATACAGAGCCATAAACACTCACAGATCCATAAAGTTTTCCTCTTCGGTTCATGGCCACAAAGAGCCCACTGTGAACACCCAGCAGAGTAACCACCCCTCTCTCCACAGGAGAGATCTGCAGCAGACCTTCAGAAACATAAAAAAAATGCATGTTGAAACCTACAGGCAAGAGGAAAATATGTCTTCTCACAATTCTACCTTTCTATCTGTCAGCAAATGGAGTCATCACACTTTGTTTTTCAAGTAAGAAATTATTTGGGCGTTCTTCAGCTCCACAATTACCAGCCCAACATTTTACACAAAAGTTCATTTTTTGATAGTAATTTAAAACTATCAAGTGTCTAAATTAAGTTTGGAAACCAATTAAGCAAAATGTCATTTACCAGTTTTTTTTTAAATTTATTTTATTTATTTTTTTATAGACATGAAATCGGTTTGCTTCTGTACAAGAATGCCAAGAATGCCTTGTAAACTAAAGGAGAGGAGAGCTGGTCATTCTGTGGAGAAGGTACAGAAACAAATGTGAGGTCTAACATGTAAGAACGTTCTGCCGTGGCCTCGCTGCATGGAGGGTTTCTGAGCTTTTGTATCAGATGCTTTTCTGAGATTTTATGTCTTGGCTTTAAATAGAACAAAGCTGTAGGAATAACCTGACAGCTCCACTCTTGTCTTTTAAACATTTTGGATCCACAAGTTATAACAGAAATGAAAAAAATATAAGTGTTCATTATTTACACAGCGGGTTTCCAGTCCAACAAGCCGTAAATATAAAGTGGTGTATAAGTATCCCTGCGCTGGTTAATCTGTCCTCACAGCCGGGTCTGTCCTAACTTTAGGGTCCTGGCTGGCTGCAGGCCCGGATTACAGCAAGCTCTGGTTACACGTCAGGCGCAAAAGCTTGCGCATATTTGTGCTGATTTGCGGAACCGAAGAGGGACTCCAGATGTTTTGAAGCGGCGTGGATCAACATGAGCAGAGTAACGTCTCCTCTTGGGGATCTAGAGGCCTGGATCAGGTGGAACGAGCTGAGGTGTTGTTAAGGATTCAAACCTGGGTAAGTTACGGTCAGTTAGTTCCTATAGTTTACATTCTCGAATCTCAAAGGCAACTGAAAACATTTTTTTATGTATTTAGTAACAGCTCAAAGCTCCGATACAGGTGTCGGAAGGGATCAATTCGGGCCAATGAATAATAATGATAAAAGCCACTTACTGTAACGATTCTCGCTGTGTACTCCTGTTATTCTGCCATCGGGTAACACTTGCATATGAAAACCAATACCCACGTTGCAGTAAAGGCGCCTCAGCCGTTTAATGCCTAGGAGGTAGTCTCCGTCCCGACTGATCTCCTCCCGCTTTTCCCCCGGGATCCGTGCCAGAGAGCGGGAGTAGAGGGCCTCCCAGCGCTCCGCTGTCCCGTTCACACCGGGGGCGCATCCCGCGAGGGCCGTAACCAGGTTCAGAACTAGGACGGTCCTCAGGGCCGACAAAGAACCCATGCCACGTTTGAGTCGGAAAGCAGCCTCCAGCTCTCCCAGTGAGGTGACAGTACAACACAGGCGAAGCAGCGACGCGACACAGAGAAGCGTGTAAAAGTTGCGCTCATTCCCAGACCGACAGGCGCACTGACTTCAGCGCCGGGGCGACATGGATCTGCACGGACGCTGAGCAGCCATGCCTCTATATTTATACCTGCAGACTCATTACATCACAGCTTCACACTTAAAACAAATCTACTAACTAACACACTCGCTTTACCAAACAGAACAGGCCGCTTTGTTGTGACCAAATAATAGAGAACTTATCTCGGGGAAAAGTTCAGACTTTTTGGAAAATATACTAATAAAGGCTTTATTATAATAGAAAACAAGTCTTTGTGCGATACGTTCATTATCAGCAACAGAATATCCTAATTTATGTATTGAAGGATGTAAAATAGGAAACAGTCAAGTTAACAGACCGCGTTGCCGAGACAGGAGACAGATCTATAAATGAACAATAACAGGAAAAAACACAGGTCCAATTCAGCTAAATGAAAAAAGCAGCACTTAAGACTGGTGGAGGGGAAATCATGTCCCAAGTCCTCCACTGAACAATGGTTAGACTAAATAGAGCCTATTAAGCATGTTAAGGACTGTCACTGTCAGCAAGCCTTATTTCAGCCCTCAGCTGGGTATTAATAGGATTCATTTATTATGTTAAAATTCATTTTGGTAATACAAGTAAACGAATCTCAGTCCAAGAGACTCTTTTGTTCTACAGGCTCTACTCTACATCTGTGTGTGTGCATGTGGGAGTGTCTGGGTGTGTGGAGTGGAGTAAGTTTAAGGGGACCTGAAATTGTTTTGTCTGAGTTGTAGAAAATCATAAATTTAACATTGATAGAAAAAACTGACTTAAATTTTGAATCACCACAAAAAAGGAAAAAAGAAACACACACACCCTCCCACACCCCACACCCCCCCACACACACATCCAAACAACTGAATATTGATCATCCCCAGTTCTGGGACTAATTATTTTACAGCGCTCAGCAGTCTTTCTTATGAAATGAAACGCTGTCTCTGTTTCAATTATCTTACAGTTTGATTTAAGCCAGTAGAGCCACCAGCTCTACATATTCAGTCATATCCAATAAATGAAAATATTATTGACAGATTAATTGCAATTTGATTGACCTCAGAGACACATAAAGAAAATTAAGAAGTCAGCCTTCTGAAGAACATTTCCAGGATTAGAGGACAAATGTCCCAACAAGATCTAGAGAAACTGATCGTTGATCTTTGGTTGCACTGATTACTGCAGCAGTGTCTTCACAGGTCTGCCTAAAAAGTCAAACAGCTGCAGCTGATCCAGAACGCTGCTGATTTCAGCCATGACATGTGAGAGCTTGTATGTTTGTTGCTTGCTTGTTGTTTTCATCATGTAAAGCATGTTGATCTGCCTTGTGCTGATGATGCCATACGGACAACCTTACCCTGCCTAAAGTGAAACACATTAAATAGACTAATTCCCCACAGACAGATTGTTTCAAGTCTTAATTTATGGTAATTATTATAAGTTTTTGCTTACATATTGCCAAAATATGACATTTAACATTAAACATTTATGTGAGACCAACATTCTTTTTTCACATGTGGGCTTATGAAAATATGTTTACTGTCTGCTTAAAAAATGTTGTTTTCAAAAGGTTATGTTGTTCTTATAAACAGGCCTAATCAGAATACATTTTCTGTTTTACTGACTATGACTGAGGAACGGGTACGTTGGATTTTCAGAATCTCTGATCTCTGCTCCGGCTCTGTCTTTCTCCTCAGTGACCATGGATGAACTGTTTTCTCAGATTCACATTTGACTTTCTGAAAGGTATGACTGCATTGTTTCTTTGCAGGGTACAAAACTGTGTGAACACAAATGTTTGAGGTTGTCATGAGGTGCCTCAGCATGGATTCTGTTGGCCTAGAAATACCAGTAAACTAACCAGGAAGCCAACGCAGAGGACCAAAAGAAAACAGGCTAAAGTGAGGCCCAGTTTTTCAGGGCCTGAAGAGCTGGAACCATTCACACTCCATAACATGGAGCATTGATGCAGCCTTAATCCTCAAGAACAAGCATTTGGCCAAACCTCTGAGCTTCGCTGATGGGTTGCTTGACTGCTCATGTTCAGAATGCAGGTGGCTGGACAATAGAGCACTGGAATAGTTGCTACTGGACTTTGTCATGTCAAGGAAAGGGGATGACACGCCATAAAACTCTCTAGAGAAGTTTGGATCCTTTGTTTGCTGTAACACCTGGCTGAAAATCCATCAGTCGTCTAAGGGGTTATATCAGATATGCAGTCAGTCACAAATACCTCCTTGGTAAATGATGGAGCCCCAGCTATGTGAGAGTAATGTGGCTCGTTCCATTTCCAGGACTTTCAAGACATTTTTGAGCAGCGTAGACAGGCAGGGCCGTCGCTGTCCATGGTTCTGTAAACTCTTTTACTCACAATGAAATAAAGTGGGTTAAGATATCCACCATTCAGCCAAGCAAAGATTTGTAAGTTATGTCCAGCTTTATTTTCTGTTTATGTTGCACTAACGTCATTATGGTTTCAGGTTGCAGGTACGCAATGAATTATGCCAAGGGTTAGGGGTTTTGGATTTCACAGGGTGGCAGCTGCAATTTGGAGCTTAAAATGTCTCAGCATTCAGTGCATGCATTCATTCACTCTCTTGTTTGTTCATCACAAAAAAGGAAGCCTATACAAGGCCAATTTAAGACAACTGGCTTTGGAATTTATGTTTGTTCAAATGTTAATATTTTAGAACAACTGTGAATGAGTCACAATGAGGATTGAAATGTATTATTTTCCAAAGCTGGATTTGGATCAATTTAATATGCTGATATTGAAAAAATATATATTCCATAGCACATTACTGTTGTATTTATGTTGAAATTCTGACCATGGTATTTTTATTTAGATATTACATCTTCATTTATAAAAGACAAGAGTTGTGTGTCTGTAAACATTTCTTTTTTTTTTGTAAATGTTGACCAAATTCACTGTAAATTGAGCTCTTATTTAGTTACTCCATGCTGAGTTGAAAACCAATTTAAAACAGAAAAGGTAAAAAGTAAATTAATAAACTAAGAAAAATCTAAACTAAGAATGAAATGAAAGACGTGATGGTTTCCACCTGTAGAGGTCACTGTTTCCAAATCAATGGTTCCATTCTCTATTGCTGCTCAGCATTTCAGATTCAGGATGAGGCTCTGTGCTTACAGATGGGATTTCTGATCAAACATTTGGGTCATTATTTAAAAGTAAAACTATTTTTATAGATTTAAAATAATGATCATGATGATAATAGTTGTTAGGTTGACTGGACTGTTGCAAGAATACAATTTTAATCAGTGATCTCTTTCACGTTGACATTTCAATAGAATAAAAACAAATTTATGAAATGACTGGTTGGTTTAATGTTGCTCATCTGGTCAAACTAAGAAATTTGGTGAAGCTCCCAAAAAGTGACTAACTTTCTGCTTAGAGAGCCTGTCCATTCACTTTATGTCAATTCATTTCTCTTTGAGATCTTTCAGCTCAGAGTTAGCTAACTAGTTATTAGTCATTATAAATCTAATAAATCTTACTCTGAAGGTTTTACTCTGCTAATATGATGAAAGAAGACGTCATGTAGGAAGAGATTCAGAAGATAAATGCCAGTGAAACAGATGGCTTTCGGACACAGGCCACAAAAGGCCCTAACCTCTCTCAAGTGCTGCATTCCTGCAGAGTAATACTAGAGTGTGGCATTCATAACAAGGTGCAGCAAGGTGTAACACTTTGTATGATACCGTTTCTGCTTTCAGGAGGGCCAGCCTTGTTTATCCACTGCAGCTTTTGGTCGGCTTTTCAAAAAACTGCCTTAAAGTCTCAGGCGGCATCGCTTCCCAGGCCCCCCCTGGGAGGAACTTTTGTTCTGGCCAGGAAGCCTCCCCTGCCTGCAGGTATAGGATGACAAGGCTTTATATGCCGCTGCCTATAGATGGGAAAGAGGCAGGGCAAAACCTGAACTTCGAATGAGTCGTGCTGCTGCTTGTGGTGAATTTAACACTGATGACTGCAGGTTGTACTCAGCCGTCTTACGCTGACAGAGCGGCTGCAGGAAGAGACGGATATTAGCAGGAAAGATGGACTTTCTCCTCATTTGGCCATAAGACAGCAGCAGATTCTACATTAGACTAAACTGACAATTTAGCCACAGGTATTAGTTTGTCTTCGTTTTCAGTTTCGAATATATAAACATTGTTACGATGATTCCTGTAATCTAATGAGCTTTTGCGTTTTGAATGCCTCAACATTTTGCCAACAATCACTACAATCCAGCTGTCATCAGTGTGTGAATGTCCCCTATGAGATCTTAATGGGATTTATTGACCATTATAAATAAAATCAGTAATAATGATAATAAAAGTAATTATTATCACTAGTAACAATTATTATTATTATTATGATTATGTTATTATGTATACTACTACTAATAATAGTAATCATTTGTTATTATTATTATTATTATTATTATTATTATTATTATTATTATTATTATTATTATTATTATAACTTTAAAGCTTATGGTAGAAAAGTAGCATTTTCACCAGAAACACAATAAACCATTAATAACTTCTAATTTTAACAGGGGAAGAATATCGGAATCAGTGCTTACAACACACACGTTTACTAGAGGAAGACTACACACACACTCACACACAGTTGGTTTTTTCTTCTTTGGGTCAGTACCATTATGTTTTTTTATATTGGAACCAGGCAGCAAGTGAAAATTGAAACAACATCCATATTGGTAAAATGCAGAAATAGTCTCATCAATAACTTACAACTCAGACAGCAAATAAATATTCATATCATTTGTGGAATATACAAAGTACTTCTTTCAGTTTACACACAGTAGACTATCACATTGTGAGAACATTGCAGATGCTTGTGCCTCAAGCTGATTTCCTAATTCTTCTTAATGTGAATCTGACAAAAAGTGCTTCTCCATGTACAGTCCCCTCTCCAGCTTCCATAATGATTAATAGCACTTAACAATCGGGAAATAGTACTTGGATTCTGACAAACATAAAGCTTATATGCTGCTGTACAGGCCAGCTGAACATATGCTCTGAGGCTAGTACATACAAAATAGGATGGATATTACAACAATCTTATTACATTTGTTTACATGACAGTTGCAGTTGTAAGAAATCAGACGTCAGTTGTCAGAGGATTATACAGCAGTGGAGTTGTAGGCCAGAGTCTCCAGAGAGCGGCAGGTTTTAGAAAAGCGTCAAAACCAGAAACACTTTGGTGGCCTTTGAGTTTGAGTTTCCCTTCCTTATTGATTGAACTTCCCTTTATCTCTGTACACCAACAAGAGCTTCCATCAATCCAGAATTTGGGATCCAAGTCATTTTCTCACATCCTTCCTTGCAGTCAAGCTGCAGTATGTGCCGAGATCAAGAATCTGTGTAGATGAGTCGTAGCAGAGGGAGATGAAATCCAACCTCACCTCTAAAAGTCTGCTGAGTCATCAGGCTGTTGACCTCGACCTTTCCTATCACGATGCCGGCGTCTCCGGCGTTCACCACGCCGGCCCTGCTGATGATGCGTGTGCTGGGCACCTTGAATGTCCCTCAGCTTCCTCACCATCTCATGGTCCTTGTTGCCCAGCACCCGAGGCAAGAAGAGTGAGGCTTTATCAGTGCTTCGAGTTTTAAAGCCTCGCCGCGGCCGCCCTTTCCCGTTGATGGAGATGTACCATTGCCTCCTGACAGTGGCCCGACGCTTGCTGCTGCTGCTGCCTGTTCCCGGTGGCAGGGGTTGCTCTGTGAAGTGTTGTCGTGATGCATAAGTGTTGTACCCCAACTCATGGATCCGTTCCACAAATTCACACTCCTTGTTGAAAACCTCCTGGGGAAAGGAAGAGGGGGAAAAGGAGTGACCAAGATGTCAACTTTTGGAGGATTAACCGTGTTTTTGTTTTCCTCCTTTAAGGTTTCTTATAAAATAAAAAGTTGGCTGCAAATAAAACAAACTCACTCAGTTTAACTTCATTTAATACTAAATGTTTCGACTTGTGTGAAAACCTTTTAGAACTGTTGTTCTAAATGTGTTGCAGTGAAGCTGAGGAGGACGCAGTGACTGGAGACAGAAACCTGAACAGTGTGAATATTTATTTGTCTTAACTAATAAAATGAGGAATTAGAATCATTTTCATCTTTAAGTATTTTTGTTCATATCTGTATGTTACAATCATTTGTGTTTCTCAGAACTGGTAGAGTGGAAATAAATGAACCACCAACATTTGGTGTAAAACACAAAGTTATGATTCATGATCTCTGGGACATAAACAGTAGAAAGACAGGCTGTAATTGTGTACTGACCGAGGCGTACAGCCTTCCTTTGTCGTTCATGGCCAGATATTTGCCTGAGAAAAGCCCTTTTATGGCCACGACACCCACATCCACTGCTGTGATCTCCATGATGCCTGCAGAGAAACAGAAATATTAAATGTAAATTGAAATCATATTTTTCATACCTAGAGGCGCAGCTCTTCCGTTTACATGAAACATAAATAAGCAACGAGCTTTTTTTTTTTTTTTTTTTTTTCTGTGCTGTTAAAATGAATTTCTTGCGGCAGCCTCATTATGGGTCGGTCCCGTTTATTGACCATTGAGAGGCTTCAACAGGCTCTCAATAGATAAATACATGATGTTAATGCTGCTGCCCTAGTGGCCCCGAACATCCTCCACACATCACTTATGTATCACTAAAGCACGCGAATCATTTCTGTGAATAATGCAGACTGAAGTCTAAAATACACAAAGAAAGCAAGAAAAAAAATATTAAGTATGTAGGAAAGAAAGAGAAGAAAGAGGGCGTTTAAATTTAGCCCGATAAAATGTTACTATTATTTTCCTCCAAATCTTGAGGTTCTTCCCACACGTGAGGCCAGGTCTCCTCGGGTTTGTAATGATCCACTTAAGCTCCTAAAAGTTCTGTCTTGTTTGTGAAAACAGAAAAAAAAAAAAAAAAGCTACTCACTGAACGGATTATTCTCCTCTAGTGATCCATCAATCTTCCCGTTAGGATGGATCTGTAGATGATATTTGGTAGCGCAGTAAAGTTTCCTTCGCCTCGGCGCTCCTCCGAGGTGTTCATACACTCCTCCGCGCCCCCCGGCGTCTCTCCGCTGCCGGGGGTCACAACCCTGGCTAAGCGAGCAACGGGCCCGGGGCCAAACGGGATCCAGCAGGCTCGCCAACACCAGCAGAGGAATCATCAGCATTGTGGCATGGTCGGCGGGGAACGATTGTTGCAAAAATTCGGATAATACCCGGCCGGCCCTCCGGGTCCCATGGACGTGTCGGGCCCCTAAAGCCGGAGAACTCCAGCCCCGGTGTACATCCAAGCCCCACGGGCAGCTCTGACAGCACAGTCGGCCCCCGGGTTGGGATCCTCCTTGCCTCTCCTGCAGGAAAGCCCTCGTGTGAAGCTGACTGAGAGCCTCGCCTCAGACTGAGCGCAGATATAAAAGAAGCTTGTGGCGACAATAGGCTGAACTTCGACCAATTGATACAAAGGAGAGGGGAGGCAAAAGGTATTAGCCCTGTGTGAAGTGAGAGACAGCGGCATGGATAAAATTACATAGTGGCAAAGTGCGAAACAGCTCTCCTCTCTGAACTCCTCTTCTGAAATATCCTAAAAGAGCAAATTAGACATCCCAAATTATACAGGCAGTCTGAGCCTGAGCCAGCCACCGCAGCAGGTGAGGAAGAACTCAGCTGCTGGAACCTTCTTTCATCTCAAAAGTCAGCGAAATGAAAAGTGAACTTTTGTGTCTCTTGGGTCTTTTCAAAGTCCTCAGCCTTAGAGCTCAGAATGCACTTGTTCATCCTAAGCAGAGTAGAGGCATCTGCTGCTGGTACTTGATGTACAGAATCAGATCCACAGCTTCCAGAAGTGAAGAACCCACAGCTTTATCGAGTTTCCCATCTTCTTTGCTCCTCAATATTTATAGGCTCCTCCTAACCTGTTACTGCCATTATTAAAGACCGTTTCTGGGAAGAAAAGACAAATTTGTTTTGTGTCACAAGGTTCCCTGTCTGCTCCTCACTCTGCAGAACCTCCTCCCCAAGTCTCAGTCGTTATCCTCACCAACAGCATCTCCCAGACTTTTCCCAACCCAATGCCCCATCTCTGGCTAGGCAGCAGCCGGTGGGCGGAAGAGCAGCAGTCTAAATGACTACTGCCTAAATTGTTTCCATCTTGGTCACATTATGGTTTGCATTCTGGTAATTAGCACCATCTTCTACAAATCTCTCTGCCCTTTGGCGCTACTCCACTGCTGCTATGAAGGCCTCTGCTGAGAATCCCCCAGGGAGCAGACGGTTAATTTGTCTTCCCCTCCCATACATCACCCAGCTAGTTGCCTCTGTCACTTAATTTATCCTGATGATCAGGAAAAAAATCTGCTCTTTTAATTACAAATGGGCTTTATGCCTCCAAAACCCCTCACAAGTCAGACAACACACCAAAACATCAGCCAGGCAGTGTGTATCAGTGGTTGTTCTGGTGGCCATTTCTAAGCGAGATGGCCTTGATGTGGTCAAATGCTGAAAAGGGTGGAACCTCAGATGTGGTGTGCTGTTTCTCTCAGAAACTATTTTAATTATGCTCCCCTCCACGCCGCCCACAAAGCCTCCCAGCAATAGGCCAGGCAAGCGTTCTCAATTTGTGAAGCACACACTCATGTGTATGTCTTCCTTTTTAACATCAGAAAGAATGTGTGTGGGTGTGCAGGGGTGCGCGGGGGGCTGTGCGCGTGTTATACGACAAAGCTTAAGAGGAGGATAAGACCTTAAACACCGCTTGTAATCAGGTTTAAAACAGCAAAACAGCAACTTTAACTCCACTTTAACATTTGCCATCATACAGTCAAAAAGCTGTCATAGAATGAAAGCCAAATGCAAGATCCTCTGTCTTTTTCTCAGGTCTTTGGACTGTTGCATTAAGACCACCATGCCACATGAGTGAGATGTTGAAACACACCAGGGGGGCATGTAAAGCTGAAAGACAGGAAAGACAGGAAATCATAAAAAAGGCAGAGCTGCTGTCAAAGGGATGTGAAGACTACAGCCAGAGCTGCTGGGTTGTTGAAGTCGATCCATTATCACTTCCCTCTGGTGGTTCAAGAAAGGCAGGCCAACATTAATATGACATGATGACATGCACCCAGAACATGGAAAATAAATTGTTTCCAATTTATGAATACCAATATTTATTAAAGGTTGTCCACTATCCAGTAAACTCTGGTAACATTATATTTTAGTGCGACTTCAACACAATAAATTTTAATGAGCATTTCGCAATATCGGGAGTTAAAAGCAAAAATGAGACAAGTGCATTTTGAAAATACTTGAGCACGTTGTGCTGTGCCTCAGCGTGTGAGGAGACGATCGGAGCAGCCGCTGTTTGACCTGGATACCAATTTCCCAACCTTTCAAATTGTTTGCCAAAGACAAATCAGCTCTGTTTGGGATCTTTGTCCTGCTACCTTCACAATACAAAGTTGACTAATTGGCCCTTCATTGAAGCCAGGAGCCATTCGACTTCACATTACACTGCACACTTGCATCCAGACCACCTCCCAAACAGAGATCACATCCTATCAAGTCTCCAGTTCACGTTGGGGACGTTTGAAGCTGCGCTCACAAGAAAGTAAATTTTTTTTAAATGTTTCAAAACATCCAATTCATCCAGCTTAACCATTTCCTTTGTCATTACACTCTTGAAAAATGAATCAATACCAAACCACATGAAGTGCTCTGACACAAAACCCAAAAGCATACATTTTAACTTTTTCTCCTTTTTTTCTCTAATCATGAATGAAAGCGAGGATTTTTCAGAGCTCCTTTTTTAATTGACCTCCCCAAAATTCTCCCCCACCACCAGCTCTCAAAACCCTCTTAGCACAAAAGAGTTTCTTTTCTGCAATAATACAAATGTTATTAGCAAGGCCCTTTTCTTGGCTGGCTCTTTTAATGGAGGGAAAAGGAGGTACCAGTAATCCAGAGCAAATCAAAATGACCTTTGAACCCTTTCTGCTGTACTTTTTCTCATGGGCAGATTTCTTTAGTGAAGCAGTGATCAGAGGGCTGAATCCAGCCGCTGCCTCTCGTCTCCTGACAAATCGCTGCAGAGCCTCTTTTGTCCCCAGGACTTTGATCTCACCTGCTTGTCAGACTCTTCAGAAAGAAATCTAGTACAGTTCCAGCACATAGCAAACAAATCAGCAACTATTTTAGCACCCCTCCACACACACACACACACCTCCCTGACCCCCTTGTGTTTGCTGTCCGCTTTCTTTCCCTCACCCTTCTTCAGTTTGTCAAACTGGTATGTTGTTTTTTTTATAAGTTTGCCTGTTTTAAACAATTCAGATTTATTTGCTAGTTTTACTTTTTGTTTCTAGACAATGTGGTTGGCACTGGGACATTTCAACAAAAGGCCTGTGGTTTGAGCCTCAGCTGGGGCCTTTCTGTGTGGATTTAACATGTTGTCCCTGCGCACATGAAGGTTTCCTACAGGAAATCCGTCTTGTTCCCATAGTTCAAGAGCAAGCATGTTAGGTTAATTGGTGATTCTAAATTGCCCTTAGGAAAGAGCTTGTGCTCGCAGGATTGTTTTTCTCACGTCTTTGTGTTGCCTCAGTAATAGACTACCCGTCAAAGCTGCAAGTTCATGGGCTCAAAGCTATTTAAAGTTTGCCAGAGCTTCTCTTTACTGAGCCCAAGAAAAACTGTCAAAAACATTTGGGCACCAACAGAAATCTTTATCTAGGCAACTTAGCACCTTTCATTTTTCCACCACATTTTCATGTTTTTTAGAGAGTGAATCCATCTTTCTTTCTATTTAATGAGAGGGAGGATGTTTCTCCAAGGACGATGGCAGCAGTGAGAAAAATTTGTTACAGGCTCTTAGTTCAGTCAAGACACGTGTTGATGTGATTGCACTTGACATAACCTAAGCAGACCTCTCAGCAACAAAGTGAGACAGGTTTGTCTCATCACTTTGTTTTGTTGAGGTTCCACTATTCTGATCTTTCTACATTAATGCTTCGGAAAGTGATGGAAGGTCGCCAGTTTCATTTGTTGTAATGTACCAGTGTACTGGTCGTAAGGGAACCAATGTTTCCTGAGGGAAGGAAACAACTTACACCACATCCCAGGCCCTGGTTCTTTAGACCTTGAGAAGGAGCAGTACTGATTATGGAAATGAAACATGGAGTGGGTAATTACCCAACACAGCAAGACTGTCATAATATTAGTGAATGGAGGGTATTTTAAACTTTTAATTAAATCTCAAATAATTTAAGAAAAGCAGAACTCAGGGGAGTGACCCTAAGAGGTTTCTTTAGGTAAAAATCTGTGAGGGTTCAAGGTTCTGTGGCAGCAGGTTCAAGCCTGCACTGGCCTGGAGAGTGGGCAGGCAGGTGGGTAAAGTGGATCTGGCTCAGCATTATCACCAGAATGTTCTTTGTCCCATTGGCTGAGATGTTCAGGGGAAGGTTCTGGCAGTCAGGTTTCCAGGTGGGTCATCTGGGAGAACAGAAACAGGGAAAAAATATTAGAAGACAAGTAAATGCTCACTTGGGTTTTTGTTATGTCAAGAAACCAAAGTTTCACCGTGGTGATAAAACTGTGTGAAGGTGGAGCTTAAACATCAGGCTATGGTGAGTGATAGACGTCAGTGTGAAAGTAGGATCCAGAATCACAAAAGAGAGTTTCTGCTGTCTGCTGCACCTACAAGATAAATAGAAGGTGAAAAAGCCATCCAACATGGCTCAGATTGTCTCTGGAGCCTTCCAAAGCTGCCACAGTCTCATTGGTCAAACAGTAACAGATGTAAATGTCTTCAGGTTGATATCGAGAGGCCACTCACCCCACACTCATCATATATGCATGAAAGGGTTTTGTGTCTCTGGTTAGTGGTTGATATGATATGTGTCTCAATACACTGCCAACAATTTGATTAATTCACATGAAAAGGAAAAAAAAAGTGATACGATTCACTTTTCTATCAGAATGCAGTTTGATGAAGTCATTTTTTTATTATTTGGCTGATTGAGCAAAGCCAGGATTTAGTGGAAATTTCCTCCTGTGAAACTGTGAGAGCTTCCTGTCTACTGTCATCACCTGCTTTCTCAGGATGAGGCAACTGCTTCATGACATGATCAACTCAACTGAATCCATCATCATGTTGAGAGGATTTCTAAATGGATCTGAATATATGATTGCATTGAAATGCTGTAAACTGGACTGATAATTGTGTATCAGATAAAATAGGAAGCTGTTTGTCTTGCAAAGTGTCTTGATTCATGTTGGGATGTGGTGCTGTACAAGTACAATGGAAACATAGCTAGTGTGAGTTTGCACTGTACTGTGCTGACTATACTCAGTTAGACCATAGTTATAATAATGACAACATAGTTACCTTTTAATAAATGAAACTGAATTTTTTATTTTTTGTGAACTGGAGACACACACATGCCTGGCAGTTAATATCAGCTTTATTGGATATTTTTTGGGGAGCTTTACTGAAGTTACCTGATGCTGTCCAATTACCATACCGTTCAAACAACGGTTGGGTACAAGAACAAAACGGTGCAGAGGATAGAACATTTCATCTCTGGTGTTGGACTGGAGTTAACACTACAATATTTGAAGAGCTGCATTTTAAGAAACTGTCACAGACAACGGTCGTCCTCCTGCAGGTAGGAGTCAGACAAAACAGTTTGTCCTGTGAGTTCATTGTAGATGAAATTGGTTTTAATGCAGAAAAGAAGAAATGTGAGGCTGAAATGAACGGTTCATTTGCCGTTCTGTATGTAGAAGGGCAAATGAACCGTTGATGCTTTAAGAGGTTAAAGCACCAGGTTAAAGCAGGTTAAGATGCTTTAACCTGGAAGGTTAAAGCATCTTCACAAGTTGAATCCATTTGCTCTAAAAAGAACTGTAATCCAAAATAATCTATGAACCATTTTTGTCCTTTACTCTTTCTTACATACTTTCTCTTCCTTGCCACTCTCTCTTTCTCGCGCTGTCAGTCTTTGTCTCTCTTTCACTTACTTTCCCTCTGTAACCAGATAAGTCTGTCCTATACTTCTACAGCTCTTTGATTGTTACCTGCAGGTTTCAGATGCCCATAGAGTGGCTGCACCTTCCAACAGGCAAATGATTGTGGAAGGATGAAACTTTAGAGGGCATCAATGGCTGTGGCAGAAACACACAAGTTCTCTCTCTCACACACACTCACACAGACACAAACACCCCCATCCTCCCACACACAAAAAGCATAACACCTACTCCTGAGCACCAGCACCAAATTGTGTCTCAGTGACCAAAGCATCTGACCCTGTCATCATATGTTTAATCCCTAATAATGTAAAAAGAAAATTGAGAGGTTAGAAAAAATATGATGTAAGTTAACGGACTATTATTCAAACTTCCACCACCAGCAACACTTTGGCAGACAAAATCAACTACAATAAGTGCATCATCTTCAAGCCATATGGTCCTAGTCGACTCTAAAATAACAAAAGTAAGTTTGGAGGTAAAACACCTTGTTACCATTGCTACAGCAGTAGCAGTGTCATTCATTTAGGTTTGTGTTCTGATCCTTTTTGGATTGTGATTCTTATTTAGGTTTTGCTATTTTTAGTTCATTATTATGTTGTGATTGTCTCCTGTGTTCTGCTTTCTGTACATTTTGCTTTATTTATGTCAGTGTTAAGTTTTTCTCGTTTTGATTTTACATCTTTTGGTATTTCAGTTCTTCTCCTTCTGTGTTTGCTGTGTTGGTCTTCTTCCCTCAGCCTCCCTTCTCAGCACTCTACCACAGTTATTCTGCATTCACCTGATTATGGTTACCTGGCTTCCATGTCACTAATCACACTCCCTCAGTATTTAATTTCATTCTTAATTGCTGGTTTCTTCTGTTGGACTCGCACCGGCTACATGCATTGTTCTGCTTTTGCCAAACCTGTAAATCTTCTTATTTATTCTTGACCTCTGGTCATCTCCACCACCAAACATCATGACAAATGATTACAAAACACCACCAATCTAAAGGAATCATATGATTGGCTGGTTTTTACACCATTCATAAAGTTGTCCTACAGAGTTTGCATATATGACTGTAGAGAGCAGAAAGTAGCAGTCACTGAGTAGATAGTCTTTTTGTTTGCATAACAGAGCAGAATAACACGTGATTGCTGCTTTCATAAAACAATAATACAATCTGTGAAATTAACAATCAGTTACAGATTGTGGGTTGCATGGTGGCCTGGTTGGTATCACTGTTGTGTTGCAGTAAGAAGCTAATGGTTTTAAATCCTGGAGTCTGAATGGTATCCCCAACAAAAAATATGTACACTAACTTAGAGCTACAGTATGTGACTCTTATAAACAATATATGTTTTACATATTTGTTAAAGCTACCACCAAACTGAGCTCTCTGCCTCCTCCCTGTAGTCCTGCTGCCATCTGCAGAAATACATCGCTCTGTCAGAAACAACCAATCAGAGCCAGGAGGAGAGTCTTAGTGCTGTCAGTCACCATCGTGAATATGCTGCTTAATGTGCTAATGGTGGAGAATCAACTTACATGAGAACTGTTCATCCGCTGTCATTGGTGGCCATGGCAACTAGCCTGAGCTTTCACAACAGCTCTGTTGTGGGGAACTAGCTGTAGCATCACACACAGCGAGCGGGAGGGAGGGTGAGAAGCGCATTCATTTATTTTATATAAATAGTGTGCAGATATTATACATGTGGAGGATTCAAGTTAAATGTATGGAGATCTGTAAATTTACACCAGCTGAGAGAAACCGTTACAGAACCATTTCAAAACAACTCTACATTCGAGATCATAAGATCTAATAATTCTAATGATAAGCATATTGTTTGGATGTTATTTAGGTGTATGTACAAACATGAGTGCGAATAACAGGAAATTCCTGTACACTGGGGTCAGTACACACTTCAGCCAGTTTTACATCATCCTAGACTGAGAGCATGCTGACCGAGAGAGAAGCTTCTGCTCCAAACCCAGTCTGCAGCTGACCACATTGGCAAGAAAAATCTGACTTTTTACAGAAATGATAAGAGGAGGTTTTGGAATCGATATAGCAGGCTAGCATTGAACTGACAGAGTAACCTTCCTAAAATTGTCAATCTTGAAGAAAAGAAGTGGAACATTTTTAAAAACTGTCATTTCATAATAATTTGCAAAATGCTGTCTGTAAGAAAATACTACCCTTGGATACAGAAAGGGTCAAACAAATCATCAGAATTAGTGGGACATTTATGCCCGAGATAATTTCATGTAAATTTCAGAAGTTAGTATAATGAGAACAGCAGCATATGGCCTGTGTCCTCCTTTTCATCAGGATGGAACTGGACTAACATCTGGAGTGTTTGATGGATGGGTGGAAGCTCCCTGTGTGTGACAGTGATGAAGCAGCTGCCACAAGAAGCTCATTTGAAACTCAATGTTTTTCCATTTCCCTGTTTACCCCGGGACTATTGACAAACTGTGGGTTCTCTGCAGGGGGGACTGAGTGAAAAAGCTCTGGCTAATGGAGAAGAAGATGGATGAGATGGCTTTGGTGAAGTGCTTTGGTTGTGACAGATTCATGCTGTCACTCCAGGTGAGTGTAAATGAATTAATCCTGGCTTAGATTCTTTTAGGAATGAACACAACTGATTTACTGAAAAGTGGATGCCTTTTCTATAAGGTTTTCCTTAAAAGTTTGTAGCTTTTATTGATGATTCACTGCCTAACAAAGTGAGTTATTCCATCACTCAGTGAGCTGGCTGACCAGATGACAGAGCTCTGTCTTTAAGGCACTTTGGGGAACTGATCTGTTTTCTTTAGTCTTTCAGCAGACATGCTGCAGCTATGTTAATGCCTCTCTCAGGGCTCTGCACTTCAAGGAATCTCCCATAGCTTGTATTTCACTAGGAAAGTTATCACACTTCTCTAGAAAAGTCTAAAGAACTCGCTTAAAAAATGTAAACATCTTTTAAAGCAAATAAAATTCACTTTTCATCTTTGTTGTGATGAGGTTGGAATGTATTTTTTAACACTGTTTTAGTTAAATGTGCAGCTTCTGGGTTCCTGAGAGGACAGAATGAAGAAAAACAAGTTTCAAAGGAGGTACATAAGGGAATTTGAGGTCAGTGAAGGCTGAGGGGGATTCAAAGCAGTTGGGCGGAAAGGGGGTAACAATGAGTCTGCAGAGAGGAGGGAGTTAGCGTGGGAAGCAAGAACTAATCGCCCTCGTAGTTGGAACAGGTTTTTCTATCTCTTGGACCAAAGTTCCTAACAACCACATGGACTTTTCTAAAGTGAATCCATTGAAACAGGCTTTCATGGGTCAAGACTCTTATTAAAAGGAAATGTGTTGTACAAAAGTAGTTACTTGGTTCATGTCTTGATATCTTATCATAGTGCTAGAAATGGAATTATCTGGTGAAGCAGTCAATGCAGAAGAGTAGTTCAGGATTCAGTCATTTATTAATTACTAGGTGTCTCTGCTTGCAGCAGAGATCTAAAACACTTTGGCACAAGTACACACAGACACACACATGTAACAAGTCAAGAGTAAAGGTGCTGAGACCAGAATTAGCCAATTGTTTGTGTCTATAGACAGTGTATTCACTTTCTATTTATTTTATATCCTTTTTCTTTCTGTCAATATCAAATTTATTTATATAGCACTTTTAAAAACTGGCTAAAACTGCACCAAAGTGCTGTACAAAAATGATAACACAATAGAATAAATTGATGAAAATAACATCAATAAAATAAAAATTAAACATTGCAAGAGAAAAGTTACAGTATCAGGCCTCCATTAAATGGCAACAAATAAAAATAAGTTTTAAGAAGCAATTTAAAATAACAAAAGCAAATGTGGGCAGATCTAATGCAGAAAGGTAACTAATTTTAGAATAATCAGTAGAATTATCAGTATGCTTTTTAAGGTGGTCATTGTGTTAACAAACACATGTAAGCAACAGCCAAACAGGTATTTCCCTTTCACATGTGTATTGATGATTACATTCTGTTCAAATCAGTTTATTTCTTTTTTTAATTTTTTTATTTCCTTTATTTAACCAGGTAAACCCAATTGAGATCTGGATCTCATTTTCAAGAGGGACCTGGGCAGAAATCTGCAATACACAGCAACCTGGTTACAAAATGTTGTTTCTATGTTCACAACAAATGTCATTTCAAGGCTCTTTACAAAAATAATTTTAATTCATCCCAGTTATCAAACAGTACAGTACGCTCAGTACTGTACTGTACAAGTCATTGACTTGCAGTATTCCATCCTCCTGGATGAGCACATATGGTTTGCATTGTGTCGTTGGCTTATGATTATATTAGTAAAAATTGGGTGCTTGCAATATATTGAACTACTTTAGTTTTTTCTCTAGCTAACCATGTGGATCGGTTTGTCTGGATGTTCTGACCACTGACATTTCCAAATAACTAAATAAATATTAAAAGCGTTTCATAATGTGAAAACTGTAAAATTGCTTAAAACGAATTTCCGAATTTTAAGGGATTAAACATGACTAAGTATTATGGGCCTTTTAACCCTACGGAGTATAGATGGCTTTCTTTCAGGGTGGATGGGCTTAAAACCACCAATTCAATTCAACTCTGTGACTGTGGAAGTCAAATTGCTGTTTTACTCTCTGAAGAGAGAGATTTGACGATATGTGTGTGTTGCTGGCCGACGGGGTGCACAGTCATCACAGAGATGTGTCAGCAGCTAGATGCCACACTCATGTTAATGAGTCTACATGCACCGTGCAGCATGGTGGGCGTCTTAATAAAAAGCAGACCGGTGTGTGTGTTTGTGTGTGTTCAGTGAGTGGCTTACTTCAGAGAGGAGGTGTGACACACCATAATGCTTTTCATTCCCCAATAAACACATAGTACTTCCTGTTGCCAGACTTGCTCCAAACAGGAAGCTTGGGGTCGAAGTTGCTTGTGCTGCTATGATGATTTAAGGATTATTAGTGTGGATCAACACAATTAAACAGAGGGTAAAAACGGTGACTGTTCCCCCACAGTGATTTTGGGTTATTTAGTTACACTAGCATTGTGGTTCAAAGCCCTGTTCTATACTGCTGGAGAATAATATCAGTTTTGTTTCTGTGTCTACCACTCCACCTTTCCTATGAAACGTTCAGTACAGGCAGATAGATATTAAAGGTTGGCTATTTCTAACTGGATTTCTAAATGACTTTTCAGAGACAAAAAACTATTCAGCTGAATACATGCTAAATGTTTTGAAAAAGCCTTCTTGGTCTTTAGGAAGCTTTAAAACTTTCAAGAGCAATTAAAATACTTCCAGTTCTACTGCCTCGCAGCACCATCTGTCACAAGAAAAGGGAACAAGATAACTTGGCACTTAATTTTGACACATATGAAATGGTATTTTGCTTGTACATCTTATTATTAAAAAAAATAAGTCAATTATTAGGTCATCTTATTATTGGAAATAATAAGATGACTTAAATCAGTCTTCTTGCCATACTCATGTTAATGACTACTGTCAAAGTGATTGTTGACAGTAATCAAATTACTGTCAACAATCACTTTTAGTAAGTTACTTTGAACTTGTGGTTGAATAGTCTCTCTACGGGAGATAGATTAAGTTAGAAAAAGCAAGCTTTTGATAATTGTGCTTTTTTCTGTGTTTGACTTAACACTGCATAAATCAAGGTACAGATGTTTTATGTGATTTTTATTTTATTTTTTTTACTTTTCAGTAGCCAGTAATTTATCTCATCTGACTCATAAAAAGAGATTAATTCCAGCGTTGTCATGAACATAAACACGTTCAGATAAAACAACATTGGAACAAGTCTCCATGCATTATTTTATCTTAAGCTAGGCTGATAGCACTATGATACCTCTAGCTGCCAATGACACCACTCTGTGCTTGTCAAAAACAGGACTCCACTGTGTGTCAACTTATAATTAGGGATATCACCACCGTTAACTAACTTAATGAATTTTCTTGGGTCATTAACATGATTAATTGCATTTTTTTACATGCAAAAGTCCCAAGCTGGAACCTTTGTATTGTGTTTCTGGTTTTCCTGTAAATCTGATGCAGAAGTGACACCTGCAAATGACAGTGATGGCCGAGAGTGAGAGTGAATTCATCTCTATTGAATATTTAATCAGAGAGAATGTTTTTTGTATATGTTATGTATTTTGTATATTGGTCAGAGGGCCTGGTGGCACCGGTGCATTGCAGCCTCGCCTCTATCAGAAGGTCCCAGGGCAGCTGAGACTACTATCCACTAACTTGCCACCGCCAACATGTGAGTGTGTGTGTGAATTCCTGTAGTGTGGGATCCTCTGGACTTGTTAAAGCACTATAAACGAAATGGCCATTTACCATTTTCAAATATTTGATGTCAGTAATTCTGTGAAGTGGGAGAGAGCAGTGCTGCAGTGGTGCAGGGGTAAATGCTGCTACAGGTTTGAGTCTCAGTCTAATGACCTTTGCCACATGTATTGCCAACTATCCAGTTTGACCACCAAATAAAGGCCACTAAAGCCAATAAAACCTTAATAAAAAAAAGGGAGGGCACGGATTCATTCAAGAAAATTGTCTTTTAATTTAAGTGAACTTGAAAAATGAGTAAGTAGTAAGTTGCAGGTATTAAGTATTTCTAAGCAGGGTTTAATTTGTATCAAACAGTCTACACAAGGTAAAAAATTTAGCTTAACATGACGCATGATGAATAAGTTACACAAACTGAATGTTTTTTGTTAGTTCTACTACTTTATTTAATACTGTTGTGCTGATGCAGCTATAAAATATTCGTCTTACCTTCCCACCCGTAAACACAAACATGGATTATCATCTCTGTAATTCTGACAATTATCTTGTGTCTTTTTAAAATGTCTTCACTATTGTTTATTACCATTACAAAAATCTTATGATGAATGGAATGCTGAAGTCAAAAAGACCAATCATTTTTGGTTTGGAATAATTTGGTCAACAGAAACGTAAATCATGTAGTTGATTAGAGCAAATTAAATTCCATGAAACACTAACCCAGTATCACGAAATACAGATGTAGAATCCCTCCATATAAAAGTGTTATTTCTTTTCTGCACTGAAACATCCAAGCACAGAGTGATGATTTCATCTGGTAAGAAAATGTACTTATTTAGCTTAGCGTTTCTTAAAAATGAGACATCAGTTCGCATAAATGTCAATGAAGAATACTTGACTCCTCCCAGTGTATGCTGAGATCAAACAGGAAATCATGATGAAAGCACAAACAACTTACAAGAAGCAAGTTGGATAGTCTAAAATGGAGTGTATATAATAAGAAGTGTGATCAAGACTTTATTCTCAAGTCTCAAGTCAAGACAGGCAACTACCAAATCAAATCATAAATATGAAACTTAGAATTTTTCGAGTCTTTTTTAAACAATATTGCAATGAAATGTTAAATACAAATAATAAACAATATGTTCTTTTTTAAATGTGTATTTATCTGAAATCATAATGAAACATGAGCAATACCACTTACACTGTATAAAATTATAATTCTAAAATTGGGCCTTTATGTTGTGCAGCTCATTTAAACTTATCCACAACTTTACCAGATGATAGTCTTACTTTAAAATTACATTTTCCAGAATAAAGAGTCAGTAAAAAGTGCAACGGCAGAACTCCATGTTCAGACTTAAGGTAAGATAAGGTATTTTATTCATGTAGCACATTTTCAGCAACAAGGCAATACAAAGTGCTTAAAACACTGACAACTAAACAGCACATTTATTCTCAATATGATTTCCACGCTCTACCAATTAACCATTATTGTTGGAAAATTCGAATTACCAAGTAGAGCAGTCTTACTTTAAAGTCAAACCATGTTCAGTAGTGGAGCCAGCTCTAATCTTAAGGCTTAAGAAAAAACACTACTCAAACTGCAAACTTCCTTACTACTGCATTTTTGGATAAGTTGGATTCTATTGAAGCTGTTTTAGTACAAATGGATTGATAGAATTACAATTTAATTACATATGTTCTACTTCTAAAGCATTAGGCCATTTCTGTCCAGTTAGATCCTGTTTAAACTGGTAAGTTAGAGGTTGCTATCAGGCCTGTTTGACATATCTCTCCTCAGGTAACCCTCCCTCTCTTGGTCAAACACCACACATTAACTCTTCCATTAACAGCAGTAATAGTTTTCCAGCACCTCTCCTGCCATTTGTTGGCCCCTTTGTTGTGATAGCTACTTAGAATATCAAAGCTGGTAGGGCCTTCAATGAGACATCTTAAAACTGAGAAACGCTGGTTTAATGTGTCCATGCAGCACAATCCAACATCCCCCCCAATCAGCGTGTCATTCATACACTCTATCCATCTCTGCTTTGCCCCAGCTCGCTCGCTCTTTGCAAGTATCCGCAGTTGCAAAGAGGAGAGAGTAAAGGAGTAAAGCAGGCTTAGGGTGTGACAATGATAGCTGACATGTTTGGGACCAGAACAATAAGTGGAGTCAGAAAAATCAAAGGCTTTAAAGACAGAGAACCAGGTCAAAGACATTGCCCTGCATTGTGTGTGTATGCTTGTGTGCATGGGCGTGTGTAGGGGTGTGTAGGCAAGTGCATATGGTGGGGGTGTGTGTGTGTGTTCTTGCATTTAAGATGTTTGTGTGTCCAAGTCAATCATTGTCTTCACAGAGTATTTATATGCTCCAGATCTTCCTGACAATGTCTTGTGCTGGTGATTGGACTGATCAGACATCCTGCCTGCCCTGTGTTGTACATGGAGTTTGGCTATCCATGTACAACTGATAGGAAGGGGATTATAAAAGACCTGAGTGCATTCACATGGTCAAGCCAGCCGTAGTTTTATTGTGCAGTGTATGCATGTTTGAAAGTGTGTAAGAGCTTGAACAACATATCAGATTTTCTCAGATTTTCATCTGATCTTTTTTCTCCCTTTGGCCAGAACTATATGTTGTTCAAAATTTGTTTTTATTTTGCTATAGTTTTGATTTTCTTGGTATTCCCCAAACCCTGCTCCCAAAAAAACTACACAATGACTTCTTAACCAGAGAGAAAAAGAAAACAGTCTTAACTGTGTAAATATGTGTGTTCTTATTGGATTATGATAAGACCTCTTATCATAATCCAATAAAACATTATGACTGATTTTTAAAAAAGACAACATTAATAGAAACCACTTATTAATCAAATACCTGAGGTCTCCTCTCTCCGTCAGGCACACAGTTCAGACAGTCAGGGAGGTTTGTAGGGTTTCAATTAGTGAAGCAGCAGGGTGGGCCTGTAACTCACTGGGTTATGTATCACCATCAAACACTTCTGATCTCATGCTGCTCACAATGAACCTTGCTTCCTTCCTTTATGTCTCCCTCTATTTTCTGAGCCACATAATGAGGGAGAGGCACAGATTCCCACAATCACACACTGTTTCCCCAAGGTTTGTTGCCCTGTGGTGGGGGGTGCAAAACAGTTAGGCATCAGGAACACAAAGGTGTTTGTGATATTATATCTGTCTCCATTAATGGCAATATAACACAAAGATTCACACAGTCATTTCCATGGTATTCTTCAAGGCTTTTAAGCAAGTTTCAGTCAAAGACATTGAACAACCCTGACAACTTCATTAAACTCAGCTTATTGAGATACAGTGAACCCCTGGTATTAGAATCAGAATCACTTTGCTGTCATTGCCAGTGAACAAGTTCACAAGCTAAGGGATTGCTTGGATATAATGGTGCAAATATAAATAATAAACTAATAAAATACGAATATGACAAAGTCAAAAAATCTAAATATGCAATATGCATACACATGCAGAGTAAGGAGATAAAACAGTTGTGTTATCCCAGAGTTATTTAACTATCATTTCTATTCACATGGGCTGAGGATCACAGCCGTCTGCAAACAGTTGAAATCAGTGAATTCTTCAGCTTCCATCTAGAATGTACATAAATATTTTTAAGTCAAGTTTATTTCTATAGCAGATTCCAGCAGCAAGGAAGTTCAAAGTGCTTTACATAATAAATTGTATAATAATACATAAATATTGCATTTCTCAAATGCCATCATCAAAATCATCAAAAATGTTCTTCAATAAATATATTGATCAGTGCTGCTGGGTTTTTAACCTTTCCTTAATGGAACTCAGTGTTTCGGTTGTTTTGCAGTTTTCTGGAAGGTTGTTCCAGATTAGAGAAGGATAGAAGCTGAATGTTGCTTCTTCAGTTTGCTTCTGACACAGAGCAGACATTAACAACATCAGCCACCTTGTTCATCTTGGCACTTCCCTCTTCACAGAGTAGGTTGGTTGTTTACAGTGCAGGTTAGATCTGGTACGTTTCATGGCATTGAACTGGTGCATTATGTCACCTCCAAACGCTTGCGACTGGGTAAAATAAAACTTCAACAGAGTTCATATCTCCAGAAAGCATTTCTCAATAGTTGAAAGTCCAGACCTTCTAGACGAAGCAAAGCGTAGAACAAGGAGCTGGTTTTTACCAGGCTGTTTGTTATTTCAGAAATCCACAATCCAAGGCCTTCAGTTAGATGATTAAATATTTTACTTCATTTGACCTTGTTAAATAAATAAATCAACAAAAGAAAAAGTTGCCTTCTGTTTCCAGAGAGCAAGAAATATCCATCAAGAATATCAGTTACCTGAATAGAGTTCTAATGACACTCATTAGAAAAAAAAGCTTCCGGTCTACCTGTTAGGAATAAACAACAGAATGTTTGCAGTAAATCAGTACTTTTGGTAAAACTTCCCTCTGATTGTACAGACATTTTTGCTATACTTAGAATACTACTATTTTCTTAAACATTGTAAATGTAGTAAACATTTGTATATTTGTGACTTACTTTACGTATGTAACTATTTTTTCTTAACCCTTAATACCAAACATTTGCCCCTCCATTACAGGACTTACTTCACACACAATCAGCAGAGACTTGACCTCACCTGCTACTGCACTCTTTGTGTGTCTATGCATGCATACATAACATCTGTATTGGTGTATAATTGTACATGTTTTTGTGGGTGTGGTGGTTTGTTTGAAGTGCCTGCTTGTTGCGTCTGTGTGTGGTCAGACAGACTGACAGACAGAAAGGCAGGGATGGACGGATAGACTGCGACAGGCCAAACAACAGGTGTGTCTTTTGAACGTAACCTGCTGCCATGCGAACGCCCTCTTTACCTTTAGCCTCGCTGATTCTTGTTTTCATCAGCAAAAGAAAAGCCGACTCCTCCTCCTACGTGTCAATGTCTTTCATCTATGGGAGAGACAGACAACCCCAAACTCTGTGCTTTCATGTCTCTTTGCTGTCTCTCATTCATTGATGCTCTTATTTCTTTACTCAGTTATGACTTAGTCTAAGTATTGCTGTTTTGATTAGCGTCAAGCCACAGTTAGAAAACTCTTTTGAGGACTTGAGTTACAACCATGAGAGTTCAACATATTATTTTGAATCCTACAAATTAAATGACAGTTTTAAAAAAAATACTCTAATTCCATCAAACTGTGAGTACAGAACGTGAGAGAATGCTTTTTTCCTCGTTTGTACAGAATTACATTCCAATATAATATTTTTTAAAAAGACCTAAAAATAACCATCTTTATTAGGAACCAATACTGTTGATGTGATGTAAAAGCATCAGAAATGTTATAAAAGTAAATGGAACAGTTTGTGAAACAGTGGTTGTGTGTGGATCTACAAACCATCACTCAGCTGAGACAACAATTGAAAACTGTAGTTGTAGCTTAAAGTGTTTGTTGTTTAGCTATTAATTAAAATAATCACAACATCTTTATGAATAATTGATGGAACATGAAGAAAAACTGCTTTAAAAATGATTCATGTGATGCAGAATTAATTTTTGAATAAGTCCCTTTATTCAAAAATTTTAATTAGGTGGTGGGGGTGTGTTATTAGAAGAATAATTTAAATAACCAAATACCTTAACATGCCTGTTTTGGACGTGGTGGGTGTAGGAGAACTCAAAAAGAACAGTATTCAGGATGTAGCAGCTATGACCTTTTAGCACAGGCAGGATGTTAAAAGAGACTCCGCACATAAAGTGTCGTGTGCTTTTCCTGGAGTCAAGACTTGAAATGCAAATGTGGAGTATGCATAACTTTAGACATTCAGCAGAGAAGCAATTTCTATTTTGTGATAAAGTACATTTTCTACAAACTGTGTTCTGTGTTCCGTTCTAAATTTGACTGTGAGATATTTAGCTGACAAATCAAAGCCTCATATGACTTAAAAACAGTGTTCTTAAAAGAAACAAAATAAGTAAATAAAATAGATTTTCATATTTTCCTTCCACGGAGAATACAATGTAAGAGTCTGGAAAAATTTGAAGACATTAAGAATAAAAGAACAGGTCTAAGCTGATTGGTTGTTTAACCCCCATGAGTTAAAGAACCAATTAGTCATCAGTGGCTGATAAAACCCTTTTAGTCTTTTTACCTTCCGGGATGAACCATTGCAGAGTGGAGATGTGAAATCAGTTCTGATGCATCAGCTGATTCTTCAGGGTCATGTTTGAACAACCATAACTCTGTTGTACCCAAAGAATCAGTTTGAGTGTGAAAACTAATTAAGTACAACTAAAAAACACACAAAGGTAGACTATCTGCTGCCTTATACTCTGACTCAGACTTCTTTGTTGCTTTTGCAACAAATTTCTGCTAAAAGAAAGTTTACTATTGAGAGAGGAGCCACAGCACAGATCAAATGACTTTCACTGCTTTAGTTTGAAGTAGGATATGAGATTTTTTATTTGTGTCACATTGCTGAGATTATTGTACATCTACATATTAATATGAGCAAACATTCATGTGTGCAGCATGAACTCAAGTCTCAATGAATGATTCAAAATTTTTGTTTTCTTATAAAAATATTGAGTGGCACAAATATGGGGGAATTTTACTGCCATAAGTCCAGAGCACACATTTTCAGTTTGAAAGCAGTTTCTGCGCTCTTTCAAATATTCACTGTGCTTTCTCAAACCTTTCTCCGTCCTCTCAAAACTTCTCTTTGCCTTGATCAAATCTCCACTTGCAAACCTCTCGGCTCGCTTGCAAATTCTTGTCTGCTCTCTCTCAAAACAAAAAGTACTGTTGCCTGGCAACTGTCTCAGCCAATATGATGAAAGTATTTCCTTCTAGTGGGTGTGCCTGTGTGTTTACTGTCAATTGTAGTAGCGCCTGCTTTTCTGCGCCACCCACTGATGCAGGGAGAAACAATGTCAGCTTTCTGCTCTGTGATATAACTTAAAGTAAAGCTAACCCACAAATCAACTTTTTCCCTGAAGAACTGTCTAAAAAGTTTAAGGTTCTATCTTTGTTTCTGTGCAAATTTTGACATGTTTGTGCAGTTCGTTTAGTTCTGCATTATTTTGTCTAAGTATCTAACTGCTGGCTTTCTTAGACAGTTGGATTTTCAATAGTACAACTTGGTACAACTTCGTCACAGCTCCGGTTTGAGAATAAAAGCACAGCACTCTCTCCCTCCCTACCTCTACTCCCCCACCTGCCCAGTGATGAATCAGAATTTGCAGTAGAAAATCGATAGCATTACTCGACTTTATATGTGTGATTTATTTTCAATGTGTACACAGAGTGAAATGAGTCTGCTCTGCTCCGACTATTGGTGAAGGTTTGGTGTTGACTGTGTCAGACTGACTGCTGTGCTGAGGAGGCTGGAGAAGCTAATAGCGGCTAATGGCCGCTTGCTGCAAACTCAGGACAGACAGGCTGCAGCCGAGCTGCAGAGTGCTGTTGCCATAAAGGTCTTCAACAACAAAGAATAAGAGTCACTAAATTTATTATTAGTTATTGTTTTGAAAAAAAAAAGAAGTCATAGAGGAGTCTGAAAAATTGATAAAAGTAACAACAAAGTAGATACGTTGACAACAGTCCTTCTTTTGTCATGATCACACTCCCACCCATCCCTCTGCCGTCTGCACATTCCCTGATTCGGCCGTTTTTCTTGGCTCCACCATATTTGCTGAAATTTTTCCAAATTAGCCATAGACGGGGTTTAGCTTTCAGAGTTTAGTTATACTTTGACGAGTCATGGCATGCTTTCAAAATAATGGCTGTTGATTTTTATCTGTTTAATGGTTTTCTATTAATATCTGTCTATCTAGATTGATATAGAGTCATACCTTTCTATCTAGACACACACCCACTAGAAAGCCACATGGATTCTTCCACCACCTAGTATAACACTTTCATTCTATTGGCTGAGAGGCTGCCAGGTGACTGTACTTTTTGTTTCAAGGGAGAGCAGAAAAGATTGTGCAAGCAAGTAGAGAGATTTGCGAGCGGAGATTTAATCCATTCAGAGAGAGTGTGAGTGTGAGGAGAAAATATAAGCTTGAGCACAAAGATTTGAGAGAGCACAGAGAACATTTGAAAGAGAGCAGAAGTTTTAAGTGCAAGCATTACAAGTTTTGAGAACAAAGAGATCAAATCTTGCTTTCCAACCAAAACTGTTAGAAAGTTTCAGTTGGAAACTTTCAACTGCTCTTGACTTATGGAAGTAAAATCCCCCATACTCATTAATCGTTGTCTGCCATGCTAATTCTAGATCACAACACTTGTCCAGCCTCCCACAGTCCAAAACATTGACTGTTAGGTAATTGGTATCTTTAGTCCTTCCCCAGGTTGGAGTGTGTGTGCATTCTCGTCTGTCCGGTGTGTCTCTCTGTGATGGACTAGAAACCAGTTTCCTAAGTTGAACAAAATAATATAATTTTGTGTTTCTTATTTAGTCTTCCAAACATAATTTATAATAAAAGAATAAATGTTTGAAAGTTGAAAGAACAAAGATCACACAGTTAAAAATTAATATTACACAGTTAACTTACATAAAAAGGAGTTAGAAATGTAATTTTTGAGCCAATAGGCTGAACATTTCTTCAAACTTGTCAAAATGAGTCCATGTAGCTGTTACTGCTCATAAAAATTGAAAATTTTATGTTAAGTCAACTTGATGTCATAATGTGAAAAAAAAAACTTAAAGAAGTGGAGGCAGCTTATATAAATTAACCATAACTCATCATTTTTATTTTAATATAATTGCTGGAGACAGTAAAATCAGCTTAATTGAAGTTGTAGAAATGGTTTGTACTAAGTTATTTACACAATAACTTACCGTAATTTCCAGACTATAAGCCGCGACTTTTGTCACACGCTGTCAACCCTGCGGCTTATACAACGATGCGGCTTATTTATGTTTTTTTTTCCTACCGGCCGCTATGTGTCGAGGAAGACGCAAGTTTAATGCTCAGGAGGAAGATTAAGAAGCTCTCAGTGACTTTTACCGGTATGTTTTTTTTAACCAGCCCTGTTAGTGCTATGCTACCGTATGGGCTCTTTGCACATGTCCGATCTATTGAAAACGGCACTTTACACCGGGTGTTTGCAGGGATTTTCCAAGGTAACAATACAATTAATAATTTACATCGATCTGAAGCCCCAACAAGTAAACTGGAGAAAGGTTTTAAGATGTACGCCTCGTTATACATTCACAGATAAGAAGGTGAGTT